>SJYT01048987.1:26219-93350 GCA_006410635.1 Cephalophus harveyi
ATTGTATCCCCTGGCCTTTCTCTTAGGCAGGCTTTCTGTAGATTGCAATCTCTTACTCAGCCTATCACCCAGTAGCAGCAGTGGGGAACAGGAAGGAAACATATGCAGGTTGAAATTTTAAGAATTTAGCCTTTATATTTTCATCTGTGTAATGTTCCCGCCTTACTTGTGATAATAGTCTCTTATTTGGCCATGTCACTGGACAGGCATCTGAACTTTCTGGGTTTGGTTTCACTTGCTTCCAGCAAAGGTCCCTAGGACTTCCAATCTTATTTGATAACAACACAAAGCAAACATAACCTTTGTATCCTGTATATCTCAGAATGAGAAGTTCCTGAGAGTCTTCCAGCCCACTTCTGCATCTTCTGCTTTTAAATCCAGTGAAGCTTTTATCCATACTGTCTCATATACTTGGAGGGAGAAGGTAGTGTCAGTATTTCCTAAATAGTGGTTCCCATGAACTGGTTTTTAAAAAATTGAAGACTGACGTGAATTTGTCCTGATTTTATTTTTCCAAGTAAGGATATCAAAAAGAAAAAGAAAACTCAAAAACCAGCCAACTACTGCCACTGTTTCTTAAAAAGACATTTTAAAAATGTTAAATTAGGGAAACATAATCTTAAAGAATAGCTTTTTACATACAGTAAATATATGGGAAAATGCATTATTTATTATTCTCTTTCCTATTTCGCCATGATGGATAAAAACTCTATCATGACAATCAACAGAATGGTGTTTGAGAACCTTTGATCTAGACCACCTACAGCCCCTTCCCACTTCCAGGCAGTCTTTCTTCAACCAAGGAACAAGCCTTAGAAAATTATCAAAAGAGCAAATATCGGCAAACTCATTAAAAAAAAAAAAGGTCTAGTTTAGGAAGGGGTTAAAAAAAATTTATCCCAGTGGAGCCACGCTCATGTTTTTAGCTGGCATATCATTGCTACCCTGTGGGAGCCCAGAGCATTGTGCCTCCTCTTGCTTTCTTGGAGGCAAAATTAAAATTTTCCAAAAAGGATTTTACTAGAAAATTACAAAAAAAGGAAAGCAAAGCTAAAAAGAAAACTCCAAAACACAAAGGCACTTGTTTGTAGAGCACTCATTTCTTACCCCAAATAGTCAAGTGCAGATTGTCATCACTGATCCTGCTTCCCAGGCTCCTGGCTCCTTGGCTCAACTTGGTCACCTTTGGTCTGCTTCAGAGAGTCGTCAGTGAGAGTTACAGTCGGTTCCACCTCTAGGTGAAGCCTAATTATAGGCACACAGCTTGGCTTTGTCTCACCAGTGGCCTTGGCTGCTGCCAGCCTTCTGGGAGTCCTCTGCTACGAGTTAGTTCCCCTCCGGTGGCTACGGGGACTGTCCCCTGCTTCCTGTTTTGGAGGCCTGGTTAGCGGCCCGTTCAGTTCCTGTTTCTGGTTTGCAGGATAAAACTGGTTCACGGCTTCTTTGTGGAGCAGTGGGAGATGGACAAGCACAAAGCCCAATGAATATGCGAGTTTCCACCAACGGGTACCAACTGGTTCTGCTTTGCAAGTAGTTGTCCCAAGTGTTCCCTTCAAGCAGCACCCCACTCTGCCTGAGGCAGGATGAGAGTTGAGACTGTAGTAAGTGAGGTGGGAGTGGACAATGTTGCAGGAACCACAGCTTTGCGGGTATCAGGAAGAAACCAGTCACCAACAGCCTTGGGAAAGGTACATCTTGAAGAAAACCGCCTCACCATCCTGTAAACTGGATATAGTTAAGTGGGGAAACTGGCTTTGTTTAAGAAAGATTCCCCTTATTTTCAGGGAGCAGAGTTCAATTTGCAAGTTTTATTAGTGGCATAAAAGAAAACAGGAAAGCAGAGCAAAATGATAAATTATTTTAAAATCCACTGATGATTCTGATACACTGACTGCTTTCATTGTTTTTATATATTGGCTTTTATCTCTGGCTGGAGATGTTGACTTAAGGAACTCATCAAAATATGTGTCAGATTATTAGAGAAGGAGAGAGGGTATGAGGCAAAGCTGATTTTTAAAGTCTTGTTGAATTGTACCAAAAAAAAATTTTAAGTGAGTGCCTAACATCTTAATGTGAGTTTTATTTTGTAATTTTTTTTTATGAAGAAAACAAAACTAAAAGATACAGAATCCAGGCTACCTTGTGGCAGTCTTCTTAGGAGACAGAGAAGAGAGGAGAAAAAATTTAAGTGTTCTTAGAGTCTCCTACTAGAAATCCTAGCAGAGCCAATCTGTGTAACTTAAATGCTTCAGGAGTTGCACAAGGTGGCAGTAAACATTTCATTACATGCCAGCCTTTTCTGTTACAATAGGTAATCAACAATGGGCAAAGCAATTGCCTTTGGTATATGATTCATACAGGAAGCAAGTTATATTCTTTGGTACAGTAAGGCTCTAAAAGTGGTTCTGACCAATTACATTAGTATTTTCCAACACTTTTAGTCTCTTCTAAGACCTCTTAAGAGACAGAAATGGAGGGGAACTACCCTAGTGAACTATTAGTGGATGTCAGGCCATTTGACTATTGACTCCAAACCATGTAAAACTGGGTATTTGCCTGGTGGTGGTTTAGTCGCTAAGTCCTGTCCAACTTGCGATTCCATGGATTGTAGCCTGCCAGGCTCCTCTGTCCACGGGATTCTCCAGGCAAGAATACTCTGGAAATCTTCCCAACCCAGGAATCGAATCCAGGTCTCCTGCATTGCGGGCAGATTCTTTACCGACTGAGCTATGAGGGAAGCCCTCTCTTTGAGGAAGCTATCAGAGAGAATTCATTGTCCTTTCAAAATCTTAGTTACTCCTATTTCTTATTTGAAAGTCACCCCCAAAGAATTAAAAGAAACCCAGGCTATGACATATCAAGTACCTCTTGATATCACATTCAGTTCAGTTCAGTTGCTCAGTCTTGTCTGACTCTTTGTGACCCCATGGACCACAGCACGCCAGGCCTCCCTGTCCATCACCAACTCCCGGAGTTTACCCAAACTCATGTCCATTGAGTCAGTGATGCCATCCAATCATCTCATCCTCTGTTGTCCCCTTCTCCTCCTGCCTTCAATCTTTCCCAGCATCAGGGTCTTTTCAAATGAGTCAGTTTTTCACATCAGGTGGCCAAAGTATTGGAGTTTCAGCTTCAGCATCAGTCCTTCCAAACAGTTTCTTGTGACAAAGGTAAGTTTGTGAAAGTGAAGTTGCTCAGTCGTGTCCGACTCTTTGTGACCTCATGGACTGTAGCCTATCAGGCTCCTCCATCCATGGGATTTTCCAGGCAAGAGTGCTGGAGTGGATTGCCATTTCCTTCTCCAAGGGTTCTTCCCGACCCAGGGATTGAACCCTGGTCTCCCGCATTGCAGGCAGACGCTTTACCGTCTGAGCCAATTTAGAGCTGAGGCTATTGAAGACCAGGAGCGTGATTCCTGCTGTCTTGGGGCCATGGCAGCTCTTACCTACCTCTCGAGTGTTTTCCAGGTTTATAGTTTGTTCACGCCGGGGTGTAGGTGATGTCATGTGGCTAGATGAGGGTGATTATGTAAATGTGTGTTGTTTTATGCAACGGAGTCCTCTTTTGATTATCTTATGTGCTCCAGAAAATAAATAGATGTGGCGGTGTAGTTGCTCTATATGTCACAGTTGAGAAAACTCCTCTTTGGAAAAGGGTATTTGACTTTGGCCAGAATAAATCAACTGGCTGAGTAAGGAGTCCAACTCATGTCTTCAGAGTTCTGAATAATCCAGGTGTTTTCCCCTTGCAGTGAAAAACGTTTCAAAACACATATGCTGCTTAAGAGGATCAGTTCTAACATCTTGGTCCATGATAAGGAGAATCTGAAGAGCCGAGATTTCTCTCTCTCTTTCTCACACAGACAGACAGCCAGACACACACACACAATCAGGAATGCTGAAATGATTTGCTAATAGATGCCAAACTGACTAATGTGCTGTAAGACAATTCTATAAGTATAAATGTTGGAGTAATCTTTTCTACAGGATGGAAACCAATTGTATCTCTACCAAAGAATATTTCTTTGTATTGCTGTGGACGGATATTATTTGCATTACTATCAGTTTTATACAACTTAATGTTTATTCCCAAAGCATTATCAAATGGTTTTATCACTAGAAGGACAATCAAAGGGGTTTTTTTTGTTGTTGTTTTAAATCAGATAATTCCCAGAGCTTGGCTTGGCCAGAACCAAGTCAGAATAGACTGGTGTGTTGCTTACAGTGTCTGCAAACCCAGCTCTATTCATATACGGGGAAATCATTATTACTAATAGGAACTTCAGTAGTCCAGACACCTTCAAATAGGTTTCTCTTTTGCAAGGAAAAAAATGCTTATAATAGTTTAGAGGACTGGAAAATTTGCTATAAAACTCTACATACCAAATATGTTACTTTGATCTTTGTAGTTTAAGGCCAGTGAACCAACCAGTGAAGTTGCTCAGTCGTGTCTGACTCTTTGCGACCCCATGGACTATAGCCTACCAGACTCCTCCATTCATGGAATTTTCCAGGCAAGAGTACTGGAGTGGGTTGCTATTTCCTTCCCCAGGGGATCTTCCTGACCCAGGGATTGAACCCAAGTCTCCCGCATTACAGGCAGTCGCTTTACCGTCTGAGCCGCCAGGCAAGCCCAATTTAAGGCCAGTGCTACCCAAATGAACACCATGTGTTACTGTGTTCTGGGTGCCATACCAATCACTCTACATGCCCAATCATATACCTTACTCAATGTTTATGAGGCAGATGGCATCAATAGATCAGTTTTGCATATGGGGAAATTGAGACCCAGCAGAGGTAATCACTTTCCCAGTACCACTTGATATAATCAAGTTTTGAATCTGAGGCTGTCTGATCCAGAGTCTGTTCATTTATTTATTGAGAAATGAGAATGTATTTAACTCATGGGGCTGTAATAGTTGAATAAAAATGAATATGGTTTCTTATCTCACAGCGCATATGGAAATCAGATCCAAATAGATGAGGGACTTAAAGCTGAGAGGCAAAATTCAGAGTCTGTTCATTTATAACTATGCTCTCTTGTCTCCTAGAAATAAATTTTCTGTTTGAGAACATTTAAATTACAGCCTTCTCATCATAGACAGACTACTTAAAAATCTGCAAGATTTCTTTCTAAGGTGTGCATAGAATTAGGCTGAGTGTAATTTCTGCCTTTTATGATCTTTCAGTCTGCCCATTGAATTCAACAATTTAATAAGTTTTTAATAAGCCTATCAAATGCAAGGTGATATTCTAAGTAGTGAATAAGTGAAAAATCCAAGGAATCCATACTCTTATGGACTTCATAATATGGGTGATTTCACTGAATGGGACACATGAGAACAATGTACATTACTGTGAAAATAAATGTTAAAATGCATTGAAGACAAAAAGCTTACACATCTGTGAACTATGCATTAGGCTCTTCATTTATTTTTATATGAAATCAGTATCATGTTCAAAATTATGTAAATAAGTACTCAATTGTATTAAAAACTTTAAGGTCTGTTATAAATATTGACAGAATCTCACTAAATTGACCTCAAGGAAGTATTGTAATTAATTCTTTAATGAAGAATTTTTATATACTGACTCATAGAAACAAGTAGAGTTACTACCTGAGACTTAGAATCTTTTTTCTTATATTTTGTTTTTATAGTAGTGAAATTTAATTTGGCTCAAAATTCTCTTATATTAGTCCTTTTAGTTTGTGAAAAAAAAAATGAGGCTATTTTAGGTGATTGCAACACACCAGTGGTGTAGTATCAATTAAAGATTCCTTAGGCGTATAATCCATGATTGAATTGTGTTACTTGTTTGTTGGTAATACCTGGGGTCTATGTATGGTTCTTGGTTGACAGGAAATAGTCAGCTTGAATGCAGAGTTACTGAATGGCTTGTCCAGAATGAGCATATTAAACAAACAGAATTCCATGTAGATAATGGAATTTGAATGGCAGACATGTATTAGATACAGTGATGCATGTAGAACTGTGTCTATATTACGGTATACATAAAAATGACTAAGTTTGAAACCCGGGCTACCTTTGAAGTTCCTAATCATAGTTATTAATGTATGCTTTACATGACCTTTCTAACTGTTTTTGAGTCACACACATACAATTGATGTATGTTAGCTCTATCAAGTTAATTTCTAGATTTCTAGAAATTGATCTTGGGAAACTAGCTTTGGTTGATCCAGTGAAAATTCAGATAATCAGATCTGGACAGTAAGATTTTAGTTTTTTGAAACTAATACTTGGTCCATTTACTGTTAACTATTTATATACAGTTAGGGTAAGAAAAGATTTCTAGGCCATATAGAGGGGCAGAACCTGGCTTTACAACCTAATGTATCTCTTTGTGTGTGTGTGTGTGTGTGTGTGTGTGTGTGGTTAGTTGCAAAACAGGATTGGGTGTAAGTTGCTTGGCATGACCTAGTGAAATTCAAGAACAGTGTTGTAGCTTGCACGTGAGTTATGGTGAGAATAGCTGGCTTAACTTTTCTTGCCCAGCAACTTAGTACTGCCAATAGCCTATGTGCTTAAAGTACATTTGGCAGATGGATGTGAGTCTGAGTGAACTCCGAGAGTTGGTAATGGACAGGGAGGTCTGGCATGCTGCGATTCATGGGGTCGCAAAGAGTCGGACACGACTGAGCAACTGAACTGAACTGAACTGAACTGAAATCTGAAATAAAGTTGGAAAGGAAAGGCTAGGCTTGACTCTAAACAGAATCCTAGACTCCTCTTTCCTTTATAAATGCAGTAGTGTAGAACGTTTATTTAATCATTAAATATGACACGTGAGTGGGTTACCAAGGACTGATCCTGCTGTGTTTACTAGAATGTTGACCTGCATATCTGCATTTGTTTTGTTTCCAAAGTCTAAAATTAAGGCTTGTCAGCATTATGAAATCTTTTGCACAGTCAGCTATGCTTTTGACTTAACACTTAATTTCCAGGAGTATTTTGTTAGTGTTGACTGGTCCTTCGAGCATATATTCAGATGAGTGGCACACTTGGGTCATAAGTGTTAATTTTGACTGATTTATGTCACCTCCAAGTTGTTGTTCTTGTTTAGTTACTGAGTTGTGTCTGATTCTTTTTGAACCCATGGACTGGGTAGCCTGCCAAGCTTTTCTGTCCATGGGATTTTCCAGGCAAGTAGATTTTTTTTCAGGCAAATGGAGTGGGTTTTCGTTTTCTTCTCCAAGAGATCTTCCTGATCCAAAGATTGAACCCAAGTCTCCAGTATTGGCAGGCAGGTTTTTTACCACTGAGCCAGAAGGGAAGCCCTCACATCAAGGTATAAGTGACAAAATCTGTATTTATCATAAACATAATATGTTTACAAAGTTCACTTTTTAAGGTTATTTTGAAGCAACGAGTTAGATGCAAATATGTGCCAATTAAGAAGGTAAATTGCAGGAGCATTTACAAGCTGCTAACATATAAATATTCATCAGTATTCACGAATAATAGGGTTAAGGAATGGCTTGCTTGGATTTATGGAACGTTTAAAACTTCAGACAAAATTCTGTTTTCGATTCTTTGTTTAAGGGAACAGAAGTCAGACAAATGGCAGACAAGAATTGTAGGTGACTGAGCTTAAGTAACCTCTATGGAGTTTTATGGTTACATTTATAACTATCATTCAGTCCCCCTTTAGGAAATCTTGGAGAAGGTAAAATTTGATAACATGAGAGTGACACTTTTCTACATCAGCCAAATCGCTTAAACACTTGGAACCAAAGTTAAGATATTGCTCTATCTCTTTGGTTTTCCTCCAGCATTAACACATATTTTCACTGTCTGGTGAAAGTTAGATAAGAAAAGTGCTTCTTCACAGTTTTCAAGCTTCACTGAGTTCAGGACTCTACATCTGGTCAGATTTTATTAAAGAAGCAGATTTCATCTTATTAAATATATATGAACATTCTTCATGATGGATAATCTCTTGATTATCCAAGACTGGTAGCTTCTCCTGATTACTTATTTCCCTCCTACCCTACCCCATCCCACCCCTCTAGGTCATCAAAGAGCTAAGCTCTCTGTGTTAATACTTACCACTAGCTGTCAATTTTACACATGATAGGATGAATTGAGAGGTTAGCATTTCCATTCATTTATAAGATTTATTTATTGGCTGTACTGGGTCATCATTGCTGCTGGGGCTTCGTTATCACGTGGGCTTTTCTCTAATTGTGGTGCACGGGCTTCTCATTGGGGTAGCTTCTCTTATTGTGGAGCACAGGCTCTAGGGTGCTCGGGCTTAAGTAGTTGTAACTCCCAGGCTCTAGAGCACAGGCTCCGTAGTTGTGGTGCGTGGGCCCAGTTTCCCTGTGGCATGTGGGATCTTCCCTGATGAGGAATCGAACCCATGTCTCCTGCATTGTCAGGCACATTCCTTACCATTGAGCCACCAGGGAAGCCCTCCATTCATTTTCAGTCTTGGAATTAGTCCTAGAGGGACCAGACACCATCATCAGAAACAACTAAGTTGTTCACACAAAACAAGAACAGTTGTGCCACTGTGTTGTGACACCATTTGGGAATTTTGAACAAAATTATACTATGATATTTATATGTTGGCATGCCTTAATTTTCCCGGACCTACCATTATTTAATAGGTTTGTGCTTCCCTCTGAAAATATCATTAGACATGTTGGAATAAGTTTGCAGAGACAGATGTATGAAGCAGTCTTGATTTTTCTGTTTTTAAATTCCACTTTCCTGGGGCTGGTTCTCCTTGGTGTATTTGACAGGGGAGCTAGAGTGTGTTCCCTAAAAAGATTCCATGCCAGAGGATAAGCCAACTTAATTTGAGAGGATTTTCTAAGAGCATTAACAGAGGGGAAAAAAAAAAAAACAACAAAAACTGTGATTGGAGAATCCAAGGTCCTGATCTGTTTTCAGTTTTCAGTTACCTGGCCTAAATTCTGAAAGCTCCATTTAAGATTTGGACTGACTTATAAGCTTCTGATGATAATATATTTAGTCTATGAGAATTACCTTCTCAAGTCTTGTAATTGTCCCCTTTAGCCACAGAAGAAAGTATTGCCCAACATTTGAGCTATAATGTGTATGTAATATGTGGTCGCCAGGAAAATTCCTTACTGAGCCCAACATATTGTATAGTTATTTATGAGCTGGAGCTTAACATGCTTTTTCATTTAAGCTAAGAATAATCGTGGAACTATTTAACTTTTTATTTTTAAGCCCCTCTTTAAGACTTGTGTAATTTTTTTTATTACATGTTTATGTTAGTCTGTTACCTCTTAAAATAATCTCCTAAAAGCTATTAAGTACATTTTAACTCATTTACTTGATTCTTTGAGAGATATAAAAGAAAAAGCTGTTTCTTCATAAGTCTTGCATCATATGTGAAATGACTAAGAAGGAACAACCGAAAAAGTCAAGTCCAATGTAGAAGGATAATGAGAAATCCTTTGTTAGAAAGGTCTAACATAGAAGCAGCAGTTTCAGGTACTTCAAAGGATCATTAAAATATAATTCCATGTCTGCTTTCCTTGTCTGTCTTGTTTATCCTGTATCTCTAGCACTTTATACAGTGCTTGGCACTTGACATCTATGGATGGATTGAATGAATGAATATTGCATTTCTGCCTCCTGGTGTCTAGTTATTGATTTTGATATCTGTCTTTTTTACTCAAATGTGAGTTAAGTTCCTTGGTGGCAAAGTTCACATTTTATGGATCTTGACATGCCCCAGATCTTCTATTTCTTTGCTTGACCTGTAGATCTGAGCTTAATCATGAAGTGGTCACACTTACTGATGCTTATCGGATAGAATTCAATGAAATCAGCCCTTCTGTTGAGGGGCTCACAGTGTGGTGCAGGAGACCAGCCTATTAAGGTAGAATAGGTTATGCTGATTGCTGATGGCTATACTAGAAGTTTATATTAAGTGCTTGGATAGCACAAATGACAGAGGATTCTTCTGGTGAAGAAGGGAGTGTGGAGGAGGTTCGCTAAGGCTTTGGGTGAGAGGTGATATTTAAATTGGGTTTTGAAGGATAACAGTGAAAGCACTTATTATGTGCCAGGCATTTTAAATTATGAGGACAAGTCAGTCTCCCTATAAGAAAGAAGCAGAATTTAAAAAAGGGCCTATGGTAGAACACAGACAACACCAGCATTTAAAAATGGACAGAGGAGGGCATCAACCAGTGAGAAAGAGAAGTGGTCAAGAGGTAAGACAGGAATAGGGGAAAGTTCAGAGAGAGGAAGTGAGAGGGAGAGAGAGAGCTAGCTGAAAACAACAACAGAGAGGTCAGAAGTCAGGAAACTTGAATTTTTCAGAGAAGTAACTGGACTTGGAGATTAGAAAGCCCCTAATAACTTTTGCCAGAGCAATTCCGTGTGAGTAGGTGGCAGTGGTTTTCCCAAATAGCCTCTTGAGTGATTGCTGCTGAACTGCAGAAGGCGTATAACAGAAAGTAGTCCTTAAAATGAACCTATCTATGAAACAGAAAAAGACTCACAGATATAGAGGACAGACCTGTGATTGCTGAGGTGTTGGGGAAGGCATGGACCGGGAGTTTGGGGCTGGCAGATGCCAACTATCATATAGAATGGATAAACAGCCAGGTCCTACTGTATAGCACAGGGAGCTATAGTCTATATGCTGAGATAAACCATAATGGAAAAGACGATAAAAAAGAATGCATATATCTGTGTAACTGAATCATGTTGCTGTGCAGCAGAAATTAACACAGCATGGTAAATCAGCTATACTTCAATTTTAAAAAGATAAATGAAAATAATTTATAATGAAGATAAATTAAAAAAAAACAACAACAAATAAACCAATGTGTTGGTGAGAGAAAAAGAAAGAGAAGCCAGATGCTAGAAGGAGCACACCCTACTCCCAGGCTGAGGGACCTTGCCTGGTCCTGCCAGTTGTTTTTATGCCTTAGAGACACGATGAGGTCAGTAAGCCTTTGTGGGCTCAAATATTATTTAACATCGTTTCTGTGGGAACGTGGAATACAAATTCCCAACCATTTTCTTCCAGAAAGAACTTCGGAGCATGACCCCTTGCAAGTGTACTTGTTTTCTTGGCTAATTGCAATTAGGGCTGAAAATAGAGCTGCTTTTCTTTGTGAAATTCTGTAACTTGGATAAATTTGAATTCACAGTGGTATGGGCTTTAAGTTGAGGGTTCTTTCCTGGTGGAACTCAGTTTACAGAAGCGTGGAACTTGTTCAGGAGGTGAAGTGTTTACTAAGACAGTGGAGAGCTCAGGCTAGGTAAGGTTTCCATTCTTCTGTCTCCGGTGGCTGGATTTCAAAGATTTTTGAAGCCCAGAGAATAAGAAGCGAGATCAGAAAACACTTTTGTTATTTCCTCGGCCATTTGAAACACTTCATTGCATATGACTGGGCACTTATAAGTAAAAATGATTCTTTAAATGAGATCTTTTTTACTTAATGGTATCTCACTTTGTAAATGTGTACGAGTCTGTGTGTGTGTGTGTGTGTGTGTGAATGAGCATGAGCTAGTCTTATCTGACTCTTTGTGAACCCCTTGGATGGTAGCCTGCCAGGCTTCCTCTGTTCATGGAATTTTGAAGTCAAGAAGACTGGAGTGGGTAGACATTTCCTACTCCAGGGATCTTACCCACGCAGGGATTGAACCTGCATCTGCTGTGTTAGTAGGTGGATTCTTTAGCACTGTGCTACCCGGGAAACCCTGTAAACCTATCAGTTCAGTTCAGTTCAGTCGCTCAGTTGTGTCTGACTCTTTGCAACCCCTTGGACCGCAGCACGCCAGGCCTCCCTGTCTATCACCAACTCCCAGATCCCACCCAAACTCATGTCCATTGAGTCAATGATGCCATCCAACCATCTCATCCTCTCTCATCCGCTTCTCCTCCTGCCCTCAATCTTTCCCAACATCAGGGTCTTTTCAATTGGGTCAGCTCTTCGCATCAGGTGGCCAAAGTATTAGAGTTTCAGCTTCAACATCAGTCCTTCCAATGATCACCTGGGACTGATCTGCTCTCAGATGGACTGATTGGATCTCCTTGCAGTCCAAAGGACTCTCAAGAGTCTTGTCCAACACCACAGTTCAAAAACATCAATTCTTCTGTGCTCAGCTTTCTTTATAGTCCAACTCTCACATCCACACATGACTACTGGAAAAACCATAGCTTTGACTACATGGACCTTTGTTGGCAAAATAATGTCTCTGCTTTTAAATATGCTATCTAGGTTGGTCATAACTTTCCTTCCAAGGAGTAAGCGTCTTTTAATTTCATGGCTGCAATCACCATCTGCAGTGATTTTGGAGCCCCCCAAAATAAAGTCAGCCACTATTTCCCCATCTATTTGCCATGAAGTGATGAGACCGGACGCCATGATCTTAGTTTTCTGAATGTTGAGCTTTAAGCCAACTTTTTCACTCTCCTCTTTCACTTTCATCAAGAGGCTTTTTAGTTCTTCTTCACTTTCTGCCATAAGTGTGCTGTCATCTGCATATCTGAGGTTCTTGATATTTCTCCCGGTAATCTTGATTCCAGCTTGTGCTTCATCCAGTCAGTGTTCTTGCCTGGAGAATCCCAGGGACAGCGGAGCCTGGTGGGCTGCCGTCTATGGGGTCGCACAGAGTCGGACACGACTGAAGCGACTTAGCAGCAGCAGCACTCGGTATATAAGTTAAATAAGCAGGGTGACAATATACCGCTTTGACGTACTCTTTTCCCGATTTGAAACTAGTCTGTTGTTCCATGTCCAGTTCTAACTGTCACTTCCTGACCTGCATACAGGTTTCTCAAGAAGCAGGTCAGGTGGTCTGGTATTCCCATCTCTTTCAGAGTTTTCCACAGTTTATTGTGATCCACACAGTCAAAGGCTTTGGCATAGTCAGTAAAGCAGAAATAGATGTTTTTCTGAAATTTCCTTGCTTTTTCAATGATCCAGTGGATGCTGGCAATTTGATCTCTGGTTTCTCTGCCTTTTTTAAAACGAGCTTGAACATTTGGAAGTTCACGGTTCACGTATTGCTGAAGCCTGGCTTGGAGAATTTTGAGCCTTACTTGACTGGCATGTGAGATGAGTGCAATTATGTGGTAGTTTGAGCATTCTTTGGCATTGCTTTTCCTTGGGATTGGAATGAAAACTGACCTTTTTCAGTCCTGTGGCCATTGTTGAGTTTTCCAAATTTGCTGGCATATTGAGTGCAGCACTTTCACAGCATCGTCTTTCAGGATTTGAAATAGCTCAGCTGGAATTCCATCACCTCCACTAGGTTTGTTTGTAGTGATGCTTCCTAAGGCCCATTTCACATTCCAGGCTGTCTGGCTCTAGGTGAGTGATCACACCATCGTGATTATCTGTTCATGTAGATCTTTTCTGTACAGTTCTTCTGTGTATTCTTGCCACCTCTTAACTGCTTCTTTTAGGTCCATACCATTTCTGTCCTTTATTGAGCCCATCTTTGCATGAAGTGTTCCCTTGGTATCTCTAATTTTCTTTAAGAGATCTCTAGTTTTTCCCATTCTGTTGTTTTCCTCTATTTCTTTGCACTGATCACTGAGGAAGCCTCTGTCTCTTATACACATCTCCTGGGAGAAGGGAAAGGCTCCAGTATTCTGGCCTGGAGAATTCCATGGACAGTCCATGAGGTCCCAAAGAGTTGGACATGCCTGAGCGACTTTCACTTTCACTTTGAATGTTCAGTCAATTGTATATCTTTACTAGTATTCTATTTTTTCTATCAATTAAATCTGATTTTGTAGATTTGTCTACTTTTACTTGAAGTTCTAGCATTTATTTTTATTTATTGTGAAAATCTACAATTAATAAGGCCTCCTCAGACAGCCGCTTTGCTTTCTTGCACTTCTTTTTCTTGGAGATGGTCTTGATCCCTGTCTCCTGTACAGTGTCATGAACATCCATCCATAGTTTATCAGGCACTCTGTCTAACAGATCTAGTCCCTTAAATCTAATTCTCACTTTCACTGTATAATCATAAGGGATTTGGTTTAGGTCATACCTGAATGATCTATTGGTTTTCCCCACTTTCTTCAATTAAAGTCTGAATTTGGCAATAAGGAATTCACGATCTGAGCCACAGTCAGCTCCTGGTCTTGTTTTTGCTGACTGTATAGAGCTACTCCATCTTTGGCTGCAAAGAATATAATCATTCTGATTTCGGTGTTGGCCATCTGGTGATGTAACCTATGCCTTGGCCAAAAAGTTCATTAATATTTTTCCATGAGACTCTAACCCTAACCCTATGATCCTGTGGAAAAACCTAAACAAACTTTTTGGCTAAACCAGTACAATGAAGACACATTTAAAAGAAAAAAAGGAAAGGGAACTCTGATTGCGTTTTAGGCTCTCTTTGCCTTAGGTTCCCAATCTCTCCCAAGTGGAGGGCTGCTCTGACTGGAGGATTGGTATAATCCCTGGATTACTTTGAGTATACTCTTGCTAAGAAACAGTCTGCTTCACTTGTATTCTCTGCCTGCTTCGTTCCAAAAGAAACTTTATCCCTCTCAAAAAAATAAAAAAAATCTTTATCTTGATAGTTACTATTGTTTTACTGGCTTATCTTGGAATCAGCTCCCTTCAGCCTTACCTTTATGCATCCTGTGAGGCACACACCATGTCTGCTGTTGACCCTTGTTTCTGATGATATTTCCTTCATCTTTTGTGTCACACTCACTGGAGTAGGAGAGAGAAGAGACACACTTACTTAGAAACATTTTATGTGTCTGTGCATGACTTGACTTCTTTCTCCTTTCCCTTCCCCTTCTCCTCCCCCCTCGCCCTTCTCCTTCTTTTCTCCCTTGCCTTGAAAGTCAATTCTCAGGGTGAAACTTGAATTTTCTAAAAGAGCAATTCCAAAGAGAACATATTTTTTAAAATATTGGGTTGTCAAGATAGTATAGATTCTTCTTTGATAATAATCATGGTAATTACAGTAATAAAAAGATCAGAGTAGAAAGGTTTAGTTGTCCAGGTTACTAGCAACAATATGGGGGATTAGGTGGATTTCATTCCTTTTGTCCATGTGAAGTGAACAAAATACCCATTTTTGGTGTCAGATGTCTGTGTCCCTACTATGTCTTTTTAGCCTAGAACCCCAGAGCTGTGAGTTTAACCATCTGTGTACTCCACACCTTACTGTTGTCCCACATATACCTTCAAACTCATTTCCCTACAGAAGTCGGTTCCCTCCTCTAGTTCCTAACATCTCATTAAAGGGCACCCAATTATGAAAACCAGAAACCTGATCCAGATTCTTTTAAAATAATCACAAGTTGTATATAGGTCGAGAATACCAGTCTTATATTTTTCCCCAATAATGTATTACTTTATTTTCTTGGTTTGATGTTTAATTATTATGTTAATTCTTGACACATTTTTATAGTCAAAACTGTTATCATTTGTGAATTCCACTGTTGGTTTTAAATGAAAATTCTTGCTTTATCCATAGATCTGAGAGTTATTCATTTGTATTTTCTTCTAGAAAGTTTAATAGATTTTCTTTTTACACTTGACTCCTTCCTCCATTATTGAATTAATTTTATTGTAATGATACAGGAAAAGTAACATATCTGTATTCCAATGTACTGCGATTGACAAAAGGAAACAACCTGTGAGCTAAGTGAAGTTTATAAACATAACATTTCTTTGTGCGTGCTCAGTTGTGTCTGGCTCTTTATGAACCCATGAACTGTAGCCTGTCAGGCTCCTCTGTCCATGGAATTGTCCAGGCAAGAACACTGGAGTGGGTTGCCATTTCCTACTCTAGGGATCTTCCCAACCCAGAGATTGAACCCACATCTCCTGTGTCTCCTGCATTGGCAAATGGATTCTTTACCACTGTGCCACCTGGAAAGCATATATTTATATGCACACACATAAAAAAATGGGTGGGAAGATGAGGGAATCTCAGGAGGAACTTTGACCTTCATTATTTTTGAGGCTGAGCAGAAAGTCAGGGAAGTTCTTATTTTTCCCAATAACCACAGAGATAACCTTAAGCTGAGGACGCTTCTACATTGCCTCTCAGTGGTAACTCCTGTCCTGCTCTAGCATTCCACCCTCACCTGCACTTGTCTTTTCCCTTCAAAGAGCAGGATGCTCAGAGCCATGGCCAAGTTCAGGCTATCCACACCAGGCATGATGTGGGATCAGCCTCCTGCACCCTGTGCTCTTGGCCAGCTGCAGGGACTCCAGGCTCGTGCTGTGGTTCGCCCCACCTGTCACCACAGCTATGGGTACCTCTGTCCAGGCCAAGTCATAATTCTGGACCTCAAGTTCAGGGAGTCAGTCTTTACTCACTTGACTTTCTAGATCCTCTTCCTTGTTCTTATACTCATGAAACTTCAGGGGTCTTCGGTCATATACCCAGCTGTAGTCACTGGCCTTGTTCGACCTCCAGGCCTGGGACTGTACATATTCCCTTATAAATTTGACTTTGATGGGGGTGGACATCTAATGATGACTCCTGACTTTGGTAAGATACTGCTTAAAAAGTTCTCCACTGCCTGGGCATTTGGGGTTGGGGGTGGGCGGTGACACAACCCTGGAAGCAGATGTATGCCCAAAGTGGTAGACATGGTGCCCAAAGGGACAGATTTGCAGGGAGCCAAGTGGTGACCCCACAGAGTTCACACATTTCAGCCTCTGAGATGTGGTGGGAAGAACAAATGCTTTAGGGTTAGGAGGCTTGCTTTGAGTTTCAGTTCTGTCTCACATATCCTGTCTGCAATGAGAAAGCCTATATTTGCTATTGCTTTGAGGATTAACTGAGAAAAATGAAAGGAGTGAAACATCAAAGGGCTTTGATTTATTATTTTGAGAGATGTGTGTTTCATTTTTTTGTGTGATGCATAGCAAACCATACGAAATGCAGTAGCTTCTAATAACAATGTGTTATTTTCCCACACAAGGTAAGGCATTGACTGGGTTTTGCTGGGTGGTTCTTCTGTTTCATATGAAGTTGGTTGGTTCTGCAGTCATCTGGAGGCTGAACTGGGCAGGGTTTTCCAGAAAGGCTCATTTCCATCCCTGGATGTTGGTGCGGGCT
Source organism: Cephalophus harveyi (assembly GCA_006410635.1). NCBI lineage: Eukaryota > Metazoa > Chordata > Mammalia > Artiodactyla > Bovidae > Cephalophus > Cephalophus harveyi. The sequence goes on from SJYT01048987.1 coordinate 43,288, forward strand.
TTCTGCATTTGCCTCCGTTCTCCTCTGGTGGCCTTTCCACATGGCCAGGTTGGACTTCTCCCATGGTGTTTGCTTTCTGAGAGGGACTGTTTCTCAGAAGAAGGAAGTGGAAGCAGTTAGTTCTTATATGTTTTAGTCTCAAAGTTCTCAGGACTTTCGCTACATTTTGTTGGTCAGAGCAGTCATGGTACCAACACAGACTCAAGAGGAGGGGAATTGCTCAATGGGGAAGTGGGCATGTGCAGGCCACGTGGTAAGGAATTGATGGTGGCCATCCTTGGAAACATCCACCACAGTCTGACCGCCCTGGTGTACTTCTTCCACCATGGGGTGTGCACATGTGCAGGCGGCTGATCAGGAACTCTCTGTCTACTTCACTTCCATCTAGTAGTGATGTCATGGAGAGAACCAAGTCCTGAGCCTCAAGGAGTCATTGAATTTTGAGAAAGAAGCAAATAGAACTCAAAATGGAAGGTACCTGAATGGGTTCAGCAAGAATATGCTTTTTTCCCTATAGATTTTTTTTTCTCTCTACAGCTAAGGATGGTAGAAAATTTGCTGTCAAAACTGTCTTGAGACTTTTTGCTATCCACCAGAAGAACGTTTGCCTGAAAGCTGACCTCTTTCCCCACATATTTGGGTCTATTGGGATTAGATGGTTGAATAGAGACTAGATAGCTGAAGATTTGCCCTGGTTGCTGCTTGAAGTGAAGAAGGCAATGAACAATTTTGTGAAAATCCTGTTTATACATCTAAGACCTCGGATCTTTTTTTAATTCATTCATTCATTCATTTGCCACACTGTGAGACTTGTGGGATCTTAGTTCCCTGACCAGGGATCAAACCCATGACCTCAGCAGTGAAAGCATGGAGTCCTAACCTATGGACCACCAAGAAACTCCCAAGACTTCAGATCTTAATTGATTCATTATGCAGAAAGTAAAGATTGATGCTTTTTAAAAATCTATACAGATTTGCACGCTAGACTCACCACCCCATCTCAGCTTTGAGAATGGGCAGTATTTGTTGTTTTCTGCCTCTAGCTGTGCAGAAAGAAAGGCAAGGAAGGATTAGGGCCACAGAGAGGACCAGGTGGTCGCAATGGCCTGAGACCTCAGGAGACTGGGAATAGGAAAGGGGAGGGAGAGACCTTCCTTGAGGGTCGAGTGCAGGTATAGGCACGTGGTTTATGGACTGGTTTAATCTGCAGGCAACTTGCCTATCCCGAGAGTTTGCAGCCAGCATTAAAGTTTCCAGAGAGAGAGAGAGAGAGAGAGAGAGAGTACAGGAGGTACTTTCTCTTGAATAATTCCCCTTGTTGCTTTTCACCTGTTTAATTCTACTTGGCCTTAGGAACTCAACCAGAAGTTGACTTTTCTGATTGTACTTTTCCTAATCTAAGTCCTCCTCTTGCGTTACACACTCTCTGCCTTATTTCTGGATGGCTGACCCAGTGAGGAGCATGAGCCAACCTTTCTTCCTAATCTTTGCCCACAGAACACCTGAGAGTCATGTGCAAACATCGACAGACGGTTCTTGGCTGGGTATCCTATCAAATGCACTGTTTATATTTGGAAAAAGCATTGGTTCTTCCACTCAGCAGACAAAATGTGTCCAGGCATTAATGAGACAAAGTCAGGAGCTCCGTGGTTCTGTGTGCCCTTTCCTGTACCAACTTCCTTCTCCACTTGCTACCTGCCTCTTTTGTTGCAACTCTCCTCTGGCAGGGCCAACAGTGATTTTTCTTTCTTATTTTTCCCCCTTAATCCAAGCATACCATATTCTCTGCTTAAATTAGAAACCAAAAAAGTATTTGCCTGCCTTCCTTTAAGGCCATGGCTTTTAAATTTAAAGAAGTTAAAGAGTTAATTTTTAAATTATTTTGTTTCCTTTTTCTAGCACACTGTTGGTGAGTGAAGACACCAGTAATCTTGAATTTTTGGTAGAATTGCTGACTGAGCCAGTATTCCTCAAATGTATTCATTCCATCTGCATTTGCTTTCGAGAGGGCTATTTGGGGGATCTTTCTTATCTTCCATCACTTCTCCTTGGTGCTGTCTGAGTAGTTGCTAAGAAATGCTTTCTCTCCAATGCAGTTTCTTGCTTAGGGCTCCTGACCATTGGCAGGAGAAAACTAAACTTGTTAGCACAGTGTGCAGAGTTTGCCCAGGTTGAGCATCCCTCTACCCCTTCAGCAAGTCCCTCTCACAAGCCCCGTGATTGGACCTAGATTCAGGACCGTTTCTCTAATAAATTAAGCTCAAGGATCTCTCTGTTCTCATGTGCAAGTGTCATTTTCTGTTTGTTTTTCAATTTCCTCCCTTTCAAGTTCTGTAGTATTACTGTGATGATAGTTGCTAGACCCAATGATTTGGGAAATGGGACCTCGTTCTCCTAGACTCTCCTGCCTGGAATTCACTTCCTTCCCGGAATGCTCTTCCTTCCCTTCCTGGGGAACTCCTTTGCATCCTCTAGGCCTGCTTTAAAGGAGAAGTGAAGTGAAGTGAAGTCGCTCAGTTGTGTCCGACTCTCTGTGACCCCATGGACTGTAGCCTATCAGGCTCCTCTGTCCATGGGATTTTCCAGGCAAGAGTGCTGGAGTGGATTGCCATTTCCTTCTCCAGGGGACTTTCCCGACCCAGGAATCGAACCTGGGTCTCCTGCATTGCGGGCAGACGCTTTACCGTGGGAGCCATCAGGGAAGCCCAATCAGTCCTAAATGTTTTTTGGAAGGACTGATGCTGAAGCTGAAGGTCCAATCCTTTGGCCACCTGATGTGAAGAACTGACTCATTTGAAAAGACCCTGATGCTGGGAAAGATTGAAGGTAGGAGGAGAAGGGGACAACAGAGGATAAAATGGTTGGATGGCATCATTGACTTGATGGAAGTGAGTTTGAGCAAGCTCTGGGAGTCGGTGAAGGACAGGGAAGCCTGGTGTACTGCACTTCATGAGGTTGCAAAGAGTCGGACATGACTGAGCGACTGAACTGAATAAACATTCCACCCAGGCAGTTAGTAACTTTTGTCTTCTCATAATGCCAGCTGCTGGCTTCTACTTATGTGACTGGTCTCCCTGTTGAGACTGTTAGTTTTTAGGCTTGTTTGTTTGTTTTTGGCTGCACCTTGTGGCATGTGGAACCTCAGTTCCCAGACCAGGGATCAAATTGAACCCCCTGCATTGGAAGTAAGGACTCTGAACCACTGGACAGCCAGGGAAGTCCCAAGACTTAGTTTTTTAAGTTAGGTTGAGGTCTGTTTTCTTCATTTTTGTGTCCTTAGTGTTCACCTGTAATAGCTATTCAATAAGAATTTCTTGACTAGGTAAACAAATAGTGCTGTAAATTAAATTTGTTGAACATACTGACTTAAGGGGGCTTCCCCGGTGGCTCAGATGGTAAAGAATCTACCTGCAATGCAGGAGAACTGAGCTCGAATCGATCTTTAGGTTGGGAAGATCCCCTGGAGGAGGGCATGACCACCCACTCCAGTATTCTTGCCTGGAGAATCCCCATGGGCAGAGGAGCCTGGTGGGCTACAGTCCATGCGGTTGCAAAGAGTCAGACACGACTGAGCTGCTAGCACTTTGACTGTCACATAATCAATATCTTATGGAAGCACTTTATTCAGAAAATCTTTTACCTTTTGTTCTATTAATAATTGTTGCTTGTGGCTAAAAAGAAAAGCTGATTAACATGCACAATAGCATTTAGTACAGGATTACTAGTCTTAACTGCCTTTAAGGTCTTTATTGTTTTTGAAATTAAAAGAAAAAATCTAGACTGGTGACGGGCTTTCCAGGTGGCATTAGTGGTAAAGAACCGGTCTGCCAGTTCAGGAGACGTAACGGGTTCGATCACTGGGTCAGTTTGATCCTTGGGTCACGAATATCCCCTGGAGGAGGGCATGGCTACCTACTCCAGTATTCTTACTTGGAGAATCCCATGGACAGAGGAGCTTGGTGGGCTACAGTCCATAGCGTCAAAAAGAGTTGTGCACGACTGAAGCAACTTAGCACTCACGCACACAGGCTGATGACAGATATGTGATCGACTGCTGACTATACTTTGCCGTTAAGGCTAGAGAAGTTCTTGCCATCTGATAGCAGTTGGAATATCCCAACTTGGTACATTTTACAAATACCGTATCACTCCACCACGTGTTGACAGAGAACTGATTGATTCGTCCCATGTGGTTTCTATCCTGCCTGTCAGAGCAGGATTCAAGTTAGTCAGTGACTGCAGTCTCCTCTCCTGGCTTACTGTGGTTATTTGGAACTTGTAGATAGTGGTTACCCTAGAGGCTCAGATGGTAAAGAATCTGTGTGCAATGCAGGAGACCTGCATTTGATCCCTGGGTCAGGAAGATCCCCTGGAGAAGGGAATGACAACCCACTCTAGTATTCTTGCCTGGAGAATCCCATGGACAGAGGAGCCTGGCTGGCTACTGTCTGTCCATGGAGTCCAAAGAGTCAGATACAGCTAATGCTTTCACTTTTCACGGATAGAGACAACTAGTTAATGGGTTTCAAAAACCCATTCCCTGTGTCAGTAACTTAAAACATGTGTAGAATGTTGTTTTAGCTTATTTTCATTTCCCCTTTAAAATTCTATGGACTTTCCTCATGATTGTAGTAAACACAGCCTGTTCTTTAAAGATGGGGGATAGTTTGTGTATGGGTGGTCTTTTACATCCTCCAGCTTATACTTTATGTATAGTTTTAGTGTAATTGTATTTTAAGGAAGCTTTCTTCTTTAAAGACCTTCTCAGGAGCTTGTTATTCTGGGGTTATAGCACAGATTTTTGTTACTGATTCTTGCTTATCAACAGTAGTGGGAAATAGCGCACATTTGTGAATCAACTTCTTATTCATCTTTGTGCCTATGATTTGGCACCTTCTGTACAACACTTATTCAATAAATATTCATTGCGTGAACAAGTAAATAAGGCTGAACAGAGACCAATTTACTTTCAAAAGCCTCTACTTAATAAAGGTTTGGCACATAGAAACATGGACAAAAACCAGGATTCCTACTGTGAATATAAGATGTGCAAAAACTCAAAACATTTTTATTTTCTCAGAGGGACTAACAGTTTTAATCAAGGCAGAATACACTTAAACCTAATAATTGATGACTTGTAAATTACTAAAGTATAAACAAAGCCTCCACTTATTAATTTGCCAGTTTCTTCCTACTGGTTTGTCTGTATTTTATTGATTTTTCTAAAACTCAGATAAGGGAGAGGTAAAAATGTTTTGCTTCCAAAAATCTACGGTTCTGGACTGACTGCCCTAACTACAAAAATTATTTGATATACCACTTGAAAATGGATGGGAGGGTGGGCAAAGCTCATGTTTTATTAACGGGAAGCAAAAGATATTATTTGTCATAGTAATAGTTTAGAGTCCTGGAATAATGTCTCAGAGAGCTGTAAGTGCAGCATAAATTCAGAGACTGTTTTTATTTTGGTTCAGTTTTCATTATGTAAAGTTATAGGACTTTTATTAAAACATCATAAAAGACAAAAATCAATCAAGATAATAAAAGTGACTGAAAGACTCCACAGCTTTCTTATGTACTGATTTTCTTTGCAATGCTTTAAAATGTTATGTAAGAATAAACTTTTCAGGAGTAAGGAAGCTAGCTTTTAAAATGCATGAAGATTTTTTAATTTTAAATTTTAGTATAATATAAGGACACTAATTTATAGTGCATTGAGCTGAAAGTAAAATCAAAATAGTGTTTGCTCCTAAATTGCTAAAGAACCTAATATACTAAAATACTTAAACAATAGTCTTGCATTGGGTGCCTGTATTAAAATAGGCTTTAATTATTTACACAAAGACTATTATTTTAGTTCTAGTATTTTAATACTCATGACTACCACTTTAAATGGTTTTATTTTTATGTTCTTTATTTTCTATCTAAAATGTATGTAGATGTTTTGAAGTGTGAAAAGAAGTCTCTAAAATCTGCAAAATGAGTTCTCTGGTGAATATGTCTGATGAACTTTTAATTTTTCTAATAGGGTAAACATAGGAGCAAAAGGGAATCTTGTTAGCAGGATTTGAACATTTGTGGATCTGTGGTGCTATCTGATAACACAGATGATTCTTGTAAGAGCTCATGCTTCCCAATATTCAGATAGCTCCCTTGACCTTCTTTCTCCATGCAGCCAGCCCTGACTCTCTTTCTATAAGCTGTGTTGAGATTGAAATGCTGTTATAGTTGTATTTCGCTGGGTTCCTGAGGAATACCACAGTCTTGCCCTGGAAGGATTATTTTATTAAATTATTACTTTCCTGAGAGGTTCCAGAGGTAGCTATCTGGGCAGAAAATACACCAGGGCAAAGCATCTCTTGACTATTACATGGGGCCCTGGCCCTGGGCCCCAATGTAAAAGTGATGAGCTAAGTTGCAATCCTTGAAGATCTCCTTCTCTGGACTAGGTGGCTTGAATGATCTAGAACTAAAGCAGGTCAAAGAGTCTTCCTGTTGGATTCTACTACAGCACTGAAACCTGAGTTTGTTCAGGTCTCAATCCTGGTTGGATGGAAGTCCATGAAGATGCTGGAGGAGCAGAAAGGGGCTTTGCTTCAAGGCCTAGAGTGGATCTGAAGGAAAAGCCCATGTACACAGTACACTTGAGAAAGAGTCTCCTGGAAGCATGTTTGGGACAAGCTGGAGAGGAAAAAGAGACCTTATCCATGTACTGGGTCATTAGCGTTCATGAGGCTGACGCATCTCAAGGATTTTTAAAATCCTTGAAAAAGTATATTCTGCTCTCCGACTCATGTTCTTCACCTCTTATGGTTGTCTTTCCCCCATCACCTGTTCTAATTCATTTCTTCTGATGAATCCCCAGAGACTTCAAGCATCAAATGATACGGCCTTTTGTCTTCTTTCTCCTCAGCAGGAAAGTGCCTGAAGCTGACCAGTCCCTCTGCCTTCCTGTACTGCTCTCTTGTTACTTAGGGCACCTGGGTTGAAAAGCTGGTGTCAGTCAGTTCAGGCTGCCTAGATACCATAGACTAGATGGCTCAACAACAGACTTTTGCTGCTCACACTTTTGGAGGGTGCAAGTCCAGGATCTAGGCACTGGAAGATTTGGTGTCTGGTGAGGGCCTGCTTCCTGGTTCGTGAATGGCTGTCCTCACATCATTTAAGAGATGAGGGAACTCTGTGAGGTCTCTCTGGTAACGGTGCTAATCCCATTCATGAGGGATCCATCTTTATGACCTAATCACCTCTCAAAGACTCATTCTCCAAATCCTGTCTCTTTGGGGATTCAGTTTGAATGTATGAACTGGGGAGGGGATATAAATGTTCAGTTAAGAGCAGCAGGACACCATGGAGTTCATATAACCCTTAAAGAGCTAACAGTCTATTTGTAAAGACAGATATCCAAAAAGATCATCTCACTGTTCTCTGACTTGGCTGTGCTGTTAACTTTAAAGTTTATGTTTGCAGCCTATTCTTCCCTCCTTAGCTCCGTTGCCATGTATCCAAAAATCTACTGAATGGACATCTCTTTTGATCTCAAATTGATGCCGTCATCTTCTATCTGAAACCTGTGTTCCTTTGCTTATTGGCGGTGGTATTTTCTCTCCAGTCACTCAGATTGGACACTTCAGTGTCATCTTTGATTTCTTGCCCTTTTATTCATCTATTCATCTGAGTGCCTACAGCCAGCCTCTATGGATGCAGAAAGCCATACAGCCCTGCTTTAGTTCATATAACTGTCCAGCACTGGGTTCGTATATAATTTCACAGGAAGGAATGGTAGAAAATTCAGTGTTCACAGGAGAAAAAAGCATAAAGACCTCTTTTACTCTTTTATGTTGATGACTCTGATTTATTTAAATGCTGACTTCCCATCTATGAAAAAAATATTTGAAATGTAAGCATTCTTTATAGTATTTGTGGTTCTGCAGTGTGTCTTAAGAAAATGTCACTCAATAAACAAGCAGACAGGTAAACAAATTCTGACTCTGTGTTGGGGTAGATCAAAAGTGAAAGTGAAAGTCGCTCGGTTGTGTCCGACTCTTTGCGACCAGAATTCTCCAGGCCAGAACAGTGGAGTGGGTAGCCTTTCCCTTCTCTGGAGGATCTTCCCAACCCAGGGATTGAATCTCCTCAGCAGGAAAGTGCCTGAAGCTGACCAGTCCCTCTGCCTTCCTGTACTGCTCTCTTGTTACTTAGGGCACCTGGGTTGAAAAGCTGGTGTCAGTCAGTTCAGGCTGCCTAGATACCATAGACTAGATGGCTCAACAACAGACTTTTGCTGCTCACACTTTTGGAGGGTGCAAGTCCAGGATCTAGGCACTGGAAGATTTGGTGTCTGGTGAGGGCCTGCTTCCTGGTTCGTGAATGGCTGTCCTCACATCATTTAAGAGATGAGGGAACTCTGTGAGGTCTCTCTGGTAACGGTGCTAATCCCATTCATGAGGGATCCATCTTTATGACCTAATCACCTCTCAAAGACTCATTCTCCAAATCCTGTCTCTTTGGGGATTCAGTTTGAATGTATGAACTGGGGAGGGGATATAAATGTTCAGTTAAGAGCAGCAGGACACCATGGAGTTCATATAACCCTTAAAGAGCTAACAGTCTATTTGTAAAGACAGATATCCAAAAAGATCATCTCACTGTTCTCTGACTTGGCTGTGCTGTTAACTTTAAAGTTTATGTTTGCAGCCTATTCTTCCCTCCTTAGCTCCGTTGCCATGTATCCAAAAATCTACTGAATGGACATCTCTTTTGATCTCAAATTGATGCCGTCATCTTCTATCTGAAACCTGTGTTCCTTTGCTTATTGGCGGTGGTATTTTCTCTCCAGTCACTCAGATTGGACACTTCAGTGTCATCTTTGATTTCTTGCCCTTTTATTCATCTATTCATCTGAGTGCCTACAGCCAGCCTCTATGGATGCAGAAAGCCATACAGCCCTGCTTTAGTTCATATAACTGTCCAGCACTGGGTTCGTATATAATTTCACAGGAAGGAATGGTAGAAAATTCAGTGTTCACAGGAGAAAAAAGCATAAAGACCTCTTTTACTCTTTTATGTTGATGACTCTGATTTATTTAAATGCTGACTTCCCATCTATGAAAAAAATATTTGAAATGTAAGCATTCTTTATAGTATTTGTGGTTCTGCAGTGTGTCTTAAGAAAATGTCACTCAATAAACAAGCAGACAGGTAAACAAATTCTGACTCTGTGTTGGGGTAGATCAAAAGTGAAAGTGAAAGTCGCTCGGTTGTGTCCGACTCTTTGCGACCAGAATTCTCCAGGCCAGAACAGTGGAGTGGGTAGCCTTTCCCTTCTCTGGAGGATCTTCCCAACCCAGGGATTGAACCCAGGTCTCCTGCATTGCAGGCGGATTCTTTACCAGCTGAATCACAAGGGAAGCCCAATAATACTGGAGTGGGTAGCCTATCCCTTCTCCAGGGGATCTTCCTGACCCAGGAATAGAACCAGGGTCTCCTGCATTGCAGGTGGATTCTTTACCAACTGAACTATCAGGGAAGCCCCTGGATAAATACCATGAAGAAAAAACAGCACAGGACAGAGGTGGACGGGAGCCAGGAACAGTAGATGCAGGGGCAAGAATCCAACAGAGCCTGATGGATGTGAAGGAACCATTCAGAGATCTGCGGTGGGGAGCGTGACTCAGGAGAGGGGGCAGAGCCCACCTTCCAGCCCTACAATGGACTTGAACCCTGATCCTCGAACCCTTAAACCTCTGCCTGGCTTCTGCCTCCATCCAGCCAATGTCCCAGCCATGCTGAGCTTCTCCCCTTTCATAGCTCTATACTTTTGCATTATTTCCTCTGTCTAGAGGGCCCTTCCTTTTGTTTCTTTGGTGAAACCACACTGTAGAATGCAGCTGAAATGTCATCTGTAATCCACACACTCTCCCACCCACAGCTCCCTAGCACATAACCTTTATTGATATGAATTGCAATTGATTGGCCTCCTCCCGCTCCAGACTGTAAACCTTTGACATCCCAGTAGCTTAATCATCTCATGGGGTATGACAGGTGCTAAAAAACTGGAATATTTGAATTAATGAGGGAGAGAGGGAAGAGGAGAGAGGGATGAAGGGAGGCAGAGAATGAAAGTGTAAACCTTTCTTGGAAGATCTGAAACACACTGAAAAAGATGAACTAAAAGTAAATAAAGAGGACTTTAAAATTTTTTTATTTTTAATAGTAGGATAATTGTTTTACAATGTTGTGTTGGTTTCTGCCCTACAATGATGTGATGTGGCCATAAGTATACATATGTCCCCTCCCTCCTGATGGGAGGACCACCACCCAAGATGACTTTAAAATAATTTAAGAGATGTTTTCATAAATTGAGCTTTAGCTCAATATAAATATATTGAACTTTAGCTCAATATAAACTGTTACATGTGGAATGGATAAACAACAAGGTCCTAATGTATAACACAAGAAACTGTATTCAATATCCTATGATAAACTGTAATGGAAAAGAAAATGAAAAAGAATGTATATATCTTAATCACTTTGTTATAGGGAGAGATTACTGCAACACTGTAAGTCAGTTATATTTCAATAAAATAAATTTAAAAGAAAAAAATAAATTGAGCTAGAACCCAATTGAGTAACATGGTCCTGGGGATGCCATCAAGGCATAACCAAACTAAAGATTCACTTTTATTTCTAGGGTGGTAACCTTCTGAAAGTAGGAGTGGCTTAGCTTTTTCTTTTAAGTCAGTGTGTTTTTGATATTTTACATGTTTGGTGGGTTGGATGACAAGAATGCAAGCCTGAATCTACTTTCTGTATAACCACATCCCTTCTTTAGCGGCCTGGGTTGGGAAACAGTACTCTGAGCCAGAAAACAAGAACTGTGACAAAATGCTATCTACTTCCCAAGCAGTGTTCACAGCCTTTCTAGGCTGAGGTCACCTTTTTAAACCATTGCTGTTTTAAATTGGTTGTTGAGTAGGATGGGGAAGGACTGTTTAATTCGGCACCTGCAGGCTACAATTGCCAGCAGATTTCTACAGTAGAGGCATTTTGGTATTTTTATGTTGGCTGGATAAAAGGAAGAAATAAGTAGATCATTATCTACGAGTACATTTCTTTGTGAAAATATTACTATATTTGGCCAAAGTCCTCATAACTATATTTAACATCCTGTTAGTGGTTTGTGTTCTGTATTTCTTTCGTGCTAGTAAACTCTGCCTCTCCCAAATTCCCATGGGCTATAGTAATGGAATCTGGAATTCACTTCTTTTCACTAATCTATGATTTAAACTGCAGAATGATATTGCTGTAATCCCCAAATAAAAGCTTAACGTGCATGGGAAGATGCAGGATGGCAGGTCTTTTGGTGACCTCATCCAAAATGAAGTTGGTAAAATCGTAAACCGAAAGATCAGCCAGAGCCCAAGGAGAAGCAGAGATGATGAGAAGATTTCTGTAGAGTACTCGAATTAGAGCAAAAGAATGCTTCTCTGGAAGGATTAAGCAGTGGAGAAGAGGGAGGGAGAAAAAGAAAAAGAAATGCGCTTACTGGAGTTAGAAGTCATGAGAAAACGACCTAACAAGGTCCCCAAAGAGAGGAACAAGTTCTTTGTTTAGTCATTCTGACAAGCAAAATTTTAAAGTTATATCAGAAAATCGAGACTTTTTAACAGCCCTGAAATACTAAGTGAGATTCGTGGAAAGCTTTGCATTAGCAGTTGATCTTTAGAAGCAGGAGACAACTGTGTAAACAGTGCTGACAAGGACTGGGGACTACCTAATTGAAGAGGGTGGAAAATGAAATGTGTGCGATGATAGCTTTAAGACCCCGTTTCTTCCCATCAATTGAAATCAAAGATAAATTGGGAAGAAAAAAAGCCCCAAAGAAAAAAAGATTCAGAAATACCTTTTAAGAGTAATATGTTCTAAATGTACCTAAAGATACCAGGTGGTCTTGTTGAGGGGATAATGTGACAAGTTATTTTTGACAATGTAAATACTTTGATGCACTATAAGCTCTTAACAGCCCATCCCTTCATCATTAAGGAGAACTATTGGTCCTCAACAGTTCTTAGAGACACCAAACTGTACGAGAAGAGGTGTTTTGTCTCTCAGAGAACCGGAGGAGGTGTTTTTGAACCATTCTGTATTGGCTAATGAAAAAATGGAAGGACTGGGGACTGTGACTGTGACCCAGAATCAATGGTGTAAGGAGGGAGGGTGATCACACTTTGTCTCTTGTGTGGGCTTTGATGAGTGTGTTGATGTAGGGGCGTTTGTGTAACGGTAGTCATTTGCATGTTGATAAGTTGCAAGAGAATGACTTTGAAAGGTGCATCCATAAGTGCTTCACCTATGTAGCTGCTCACCATGAGCTGTATTAGGGCAGCTCTTTAAACTCTGGATGGAGATTTGCTGCAAAGTACAACCCCCACGAGCCCTCTTCATTTCTGGCTTCTGGCTTCCAGCGCTATTCACTAGATCACTTGGTCACTCAATAGACATTCACATAGGCTTATATGATGCTGATGAATTAGACTCCTTTGGTGGAAGCTCACTTCCTGTTGGACAAGACTGGTAAATAAATGACAGATTCATGGTAATTGCAAACTAGACTTTGTGCTGTGGATGACAGAAGATCTAATAGGAGGTCACTTTTGAGTTCACCCTTTTGGAAGATGGGTGAGCATTCTATAGGTGCTGAAAAAGATCATCTAGCTATGGGTATGGAAATGGTCCTGAGATATTAAAGTCTAGGTTAATATTAGACAACCAGCATGGAGTGATTGCATCTTCACTGGTCACCTTAACAGACATATCTTACTGGGTCCCCAGTAGTTATTGTCATAATTTTTTTTTTTTACAACTTTTCAACCATATTATATAATTTTCTTTATTGTTCCACTTTTACTTCTTAACTAAGATCAGTAATTTGCCTATAACTATATAAGAAAGGTACTGAAGAAACCCCTTCCCTGGCCTAATTTTTCTTTGTTAATTATATATAAAATGTGTATATGTGTACATACCTGGCTTCCCAGGAAGTGCTCATGGTAGAGAATCTGCCTGCCAGTTCAGGAGACAGTGTAAGAGATGCAGATTGATCCTGGGTCAGGAAGATCACCTGGAGGAGAAAATGGTAACCCACTCCAGTATTCTTATGGGAGAATCCCATGGACAGAGGAGCCTGGCAGGCAACAGTCCATGGGGTCAAAAAGAGTCAGACATGACTGAGCATCTGAGTACACACACACACACGCAGGTACCCGAGAGCCTTAATTTTTGTTGGTCTATTTAAGGTTGTTTTAAAGTATTCTATACCTTTTCCTTGGAAGTAGTTCTCTCTTTTTTAAAATCACAGTTTCTATAAAATGTCTACTTCAGCATTTAACTTTATTAAATTTGCCTTCAGTTTTAGATTCTTAATTTCAAAGGTATTTTTTTAATTGTACTATTCCAAGTGTTAAGTTCTGGAATTTAATTTCACCATTATTCTACCACAAAACAAAATACTACCCCCCCCACTATCTTAATGACATCATGTAATCTTTAATACATTTTCTTAGATTTTGCTTGCCCTATGCCTTTTCTTTGCATGTTTTCTAAAGAACCCCTCTCCATTTTTCAAAGAAAAATTCTTTCAACTGTTTTTTTCTGAATAAGTACATATTTGTGCAAGCACACATGAATAGGCATATTTGGAATTCTTATGGATAGTTACAAGGCCCAGATATGAATCAGTTCAGTTCAGTTGCTCAGTCGTGTCCGACTCTTTGCGACCCCATGAATTGCAGCACGCCAGGCCTCCCTGTCCATCACCAACTCCCAGAGTTCACTCAAACTCATGTCCATTGAGTCGGTGATGCCATCCAGCCATCTCATCCTCTGTTGTCCCCTTCTCCTCCTGCCCCCAATCCCTCCCAGCATCAGGGTCATTTCCAACGAGTCAACTCTTCACATGAGGTGGCCAAAGTACTGGAGTTTCAGCCTTACCATCAGTCCTTCCATTGAATACACAGGACTGATCTTTACAATGGACTGGTTGGATCTCCTTGCAGTCCAAGGGACTCTCAAGAGTCTTCTCCAATACCACAGTTCAAAAGCATCAATTCTTCGGTGCTCAGCTTTCTTCACAGTCCAACTCTCACGTCCATACATGACGACTAGAAAAACCATAGCCTTGACTAGACAGACCTTTGTTGGCAAAGTGATGTCTTTGCTTTTGAATATGCTGTCTAGGTTGGTCATAACTTTCCTTCCAAGAAGTAAGCGTCTTTTAATTTCATGGCTGCAATCACCATCTGCAGTGATTTTGAAACCCAAAAAAACAAAGTCTGACACTGTTTCCACTGTTTCCCCATCTATTTCCCATGAAGTGATAGGACCAGATGCCATGATCTTAGTTTTCTGAATGTTGAGCCTTAAGCCAGCTTTTTCCTCTCCTCTTTGACTTTCATCAAGAGGCTCTTTAGTTCCTCTTCACTTTCTGCCATAACGATGGTGTCATCTGCATATCTGAGGTTATTGATATTCCTCCCGGCAATCTTGATTCCAGCTTGTGTTTCTTCCAGTCCAGCGTTTCTCATGATGTAAGTTAAACCAGACAGCAACCAGGCTGCTCTGTTTACTGCTATTCTGAATCTTCTCAGGATCCCAAACAGTGAGCCTGGCAGAAACGGTGGTGCCTTTGTATTATAATATGATATTCCTCCCGGCAATCTTGATTCCAGCTTGTGTTTCTTCCAGTCCAGCGTTTCTCATGATGTACTCTGCATAGAAGTTAAATAAGCAGGGTGACAATATACAGCCTTGACGTACTCCTTTTCCTATTTGGAATCAGTCTGTTGTTCCATGTCCAGTTCTAACTGTTGCTTCCTGACCTGCATACAGATTTTTCAAGAGGCAGGTCAGGTGGTCTGGTATTCCCATCTCTTTCAGAATTGTCCACAGTTTATTCTGATCCATATAATCGAAGACTTTGGCATAGTCAATAAAGCAGAAATAGATGTTTTTCTGGAACTCTCTTGCTTTTTTGATGATCCAGCAATATTGGCAATTTGATCTCTGGTTCCTCTGCCGTTTCTAAAACCAGCTTGAACATCTGGAAGTTCATGGTTGATGTATTGCTGAAGCCTGGCTTGGAGAATTTTGAACATTACTTTACTAGTGTGTGAGATGAGTGCAATTGTGCGGTATTTTGAGCATTCTTTGGCATTGCCTTTCTTTGGGATTGGAATGAAAACTGACCTTTTCCAGCCCTGTGGCCACTGCTGAGTTTTCCAAATTTGCTGGCATATTGAGTGCAGCACTTTCACAGCATCATCTTTCAGGAATTGAAATAGCTCAACTGGAATTCCATCACCTCCACTAGCTTTGTTCATAGTGATGCTTTCTACGGCCCACTTGACTTCACATTCCAGGATGTCTGGCTCTAAATAAATAATCACCCATTGTGATTATCTGGGTCGTGATGCTCTTTTTTATACAGTTCTTCTGTGTATTCTTGCCACCTTCTCTTAATATCTTCTGCTTCTGTTAGGTCCATACCATTTCTGTCCTTTATCGAGCCCATCTTTGCATGAAATGTTCCCTTGGTATCTCTGATTTTCTTGAAGAGATCTCTAGTCTTTCCCATTCTGTATGCAACTGGAGATTAGTGGAGAAATAACTCCAGAAAGAATGAAGGGATGGAGCCAAAGCGGAAAGAATACCCAGTTGTGTATGTGACTGGTGGTAGAAGCAGGGTCCAATGCTGTAAAGAACAATATTGCATAGGAACCTGGAATGTCAGGTCCATGAATCAAGGCAAATTGGAAGTGGTCAAACAGAAGATGGCAAGAGTGAACATCAACATTCCAGGAATCAGCGAACTAAAATGGACTGGAATGGGTGAATTTAACTCAGATGATCATTATGTCTACTACTGTGGGCTGGAATCCCTTAGAAGAAATGGAGTAGCCATCATGGTTAACAAAAGAGTCAGAAATGCAGTACTTGGATGCAATCTCAAAAACGACAGAATGATCTCTGTTTGTTTCCAAGGCAAACCATTCTATATCATGGTAATCCAAGCCTATGCCCCAACCAGTAACGCTGAAGAAGCTGAAGTTGAACAGTTCTATGAAGACCTACAAGACCTTTTAGAACTAACACCCAAAAAAGATGTCCTTTTCATTACAGGGGACTGAAACGCAAAAGTAGGAAGTCAAGAAACACCTGGCATAACAGGCAAATTTGGCATTGGAGTACGGAATGAAGCAGGGCAAAGGATAATAGAGTTTTGCCAAGAGAACGCACTGGTCATAGCAAACACTCTCTTCCAACAACACAAAAGAAGACTCTACAAATGGACATCACCAGATAGTCAACACCAAAATCAGATTGAGTATATTTTTTGCAGCCAAAGATGGAGAAGCTCTATACAGTCAGCAAAAACACAACCAGGAGCTGACTGTGGCTCAGATCATGAACTCCTTTTTGCCAAATTCAGACTTAAATTGAAGAAAGCGGGGAAAACCACTAGACCATTCTGGTATGACCTAAATCAAATCCCTTATGATTATACAGTGGAAGTGAGAAATAGATTTAAGGGACTAGAGCTGATAGAGTGCCTGATGAACTATGGAATGAGGTTCGTGACATTGTACAGGAGACAGGGATCAAGACCATCCCCATGGAAAAGAAATGCCAAAAAGCAAAAGACTGTCTGGGGAGGCCTTACAAATAGCTGTGAAAAGAAGAGAAGTGAAAAGCAAAGGAGAAAAGGAAAGATATAAGCATCTGAATGCAGAGTTCCAAAGAATAGCAAGGAGAGATAAGAAGGCTTTCCTCAGCAATCAATGCAAAGAAATAGCAGAAAACTACAGATATGAATAGGTAGTAGTTAATATTAAGATTTTTCCAAGTGCCTCCTTTATCTGAACACATTTCAGAAAGAAAGATCTTTTCAGGCAAGATCTTCACATCTGGTGCAAAAAGGTGGGATAAAGACATTTGGGTAAGGATATGAAAAGGATAACATCACATACACTACCCTACCTATGTGCATCCATAGCTTGACACATGACTCAAGGAATACTAGTGGTTAAGACTTCACACTTCCAATTACAAGTGGAACTAACTGCCTAACTGGTTGGGGAACTAATATCTTATGTGCCCTATGGCACAGCCACAAAAACAGATAAGGAGTACTGGTTTATTAGAATTTCTCACTTTGGGACAGAAGATGGAAATGTGCTTCTTTCAGAAACTTGGCATTTTGAAATACCTCTCTTAGATCATGGTAGTCAATGTTATTGACCCTTTTGGGCTACCATATATCCAGTAGACCTAAGTTGTTTTTGATTTTGTTTGGTAGAGCAGTATTTGCCACATTGGATCAAGTTTGTTTCATTTTATACTAAAACATCCCCTATATCCTGTGTATGGATTTGCAATATGGCTGTTGCTTCAAAGGGTGGTCCCTGTACCAGCAGCCTGGGCATCACCTGGGTGCTTGTTAAAGACAGAATCTCATCACTCCCTCCACCCATGACTGAATCAGAATCTGTTTTTTTTTTTTTTTTTTTTTTATATAAGATCTAGTGATTCATGTACACATTAAATTTGAGATCCCTGGACTGCACTCACTGTTTTTACTTTGGAACCTCCCACTTACTTTCCATTTTATTGTCTTTAATCCCCCAATCTTATGAGAAATACTTATGATCTATTAGTTTAAACACACACACCGTTTCTCAGCCCTTGTCATACATTTTCAGCCTGTACTATCTTGATGGCTGATCAGTTCTGTAAGTTCCACTGGGAGTTACACTTTGAAAAATAGTTCTATCTCATTTCACCCTGGAAAACCCTTTTATTGCTCATTGGCTGCTTATACATTCCTTGGTCAAAGGAGGGCCAGAGAGCAGGCATGTAAACAAGTGGAAATCCTGTTGTTGTCTGAAGGGACTAGAGATGTGTGTAACCTGGAGAAAAAAAAAATGTCAGAGATGTCAAGATAGTTGTTCTTAAATGTCTGAAGGCTTTTAGAGGAAGAAGAATTTTTTTCAGTGTAGGTTTAGGAGAGTGGAAGGAGAAATAAAAAGGAGAAGTTAAAGAAGATTTTGTACTTCTATAAATAAGGATTTAAAAAAGGAATTTGAGAGGCTTTCCTGGTGGTTCAGTGGTTAGGACACCACACTTCCAATGCAGGGGTGTAGGTTCAATCCCTGGTCAAAGAGCTAAGATCCCAAAGGCCATGGGGGCACAGCCAAAAAAAAAAAAAAAAAAGAATTTAAATATTCCAACAACAGTGGAGTGTATTTCTTCCAACTACTTGTAAAACTAGATGTGTGGAGCAAGCTGACCATCCTTATTACACAAAAGGTGCTCAAGCCAAGGCCTCTGGGAGCACTGAAGGGTATGGGGGGAAAGATGACTGGGTGATTTCTGCAAATTGTTCTCATCTTTATTTCTTGTTGTTGTTGCCAAAAAGAAAGCATATTATTGTGCATTCTCAAATTCTTTCTTTTTTCCTTTCTGAAACAGTGATTATACGTAGATTTTGTCTTTCTCTCTTGGGCATCAACACCCTGTATGGTTTTCTTTGTATTAATGGGGTACAGCTTTCTACTAGGATGGTTTTCAGGATACATGCTACTTTCAGTGTTTTATCTAGTATTCTTTCTGTGCTGTTCCGTGCTTCCCTGGTCACTTTCTCCTAAGATCATGGGGTCAATATCTTCAGGGAACAGTAGTTGGGAACTCCTAGATCTCTAATTTACAATTACTATTGTAACAGTTCATAGTCAGATATCTTTTTAGGGTTTAGATTATCTTGTATGTGTATCATTTTACACAGAGCTAAAAATGAACGTACTTTAACTTTTCTGGCTACCCAGAATTTTACGTTTTTCCATTTGATTCCCTTATGCCAAGTTTTTTGTCCGAACTAGGGAAACCTTGTTGATTTTACTGTTAGGCCATAAACCTGCTATATTTACTGTGGCCAATATTTGTTCTGTTAAGGAAGTGAAGAGTTTTAGATACTAAGTCTGAATTTCATTGGGTTTTTATTGGGATACCAGTTGAGTTTTGGTGGAGGTGTAGAAAATGATACAGATGAGATTTTTTTCAAAATTGGTAATATTTCACTATTATCTTCCTCTTTCTTTTAAAAATTAAAAGAAATTTTTGAACAGGTGATATATTTACAAAGTTCAAAAGGCACAAAAGTATATACAAAGAAGAGTCACCCTCTGACTATTGTTTCACTACCGCCTAATTGTTCTCTCCAGATGCAAATGACAGTATTCATTTCTTCTGAATCCTGTAGGTACATTTGTTAATACATAAGCAAGGAAATGGATATCTTTTTTTTTTTTACAGAAAATGATAGCATACTTTGATTTTCTGCATTGCATATATTATTTTTTGTTTACTTAACATCATTTCAGGATAAAAATAATTTAGATATTAAATCATTTTAAGTATCAGTGATTCTTCAAAATGTGTCTGAAACCTATTTGTATCTTTCCATACTGCTACCTCCCTAGGTTGTAATAACATCCTCCTCTCATACCTGGACTTAGGCAGTTACCTCCTGGCTTATTTCTCTGTTTCTTACCTGCCCTGCTTCCAGGCTGTGCTCCCTATAGCAGCCTGCTGATCCCCTACAAACCTGAGTCCCATAAACAGACTTCCCAGAATCAATCCAGGTTTTAACGAGAAGAAAACTTTAGAAATCAACCTGATTGATTTCACCTTATCAACTCTCAGTGTGACTAAGAAATCACTGAATCATGCTGACTGTCCTTGAAATTATCTAGATTGAATTATCTGCCTCAAAAAAGAACACATAATACATGCCTTCACTGAAAATATTGCAAAATAACATACATAGATTTCACCCGTTTTCCGTGTGTATGTCTGTGTGTGTTCTTGCATGCACACGTGCTCCCTTTTTCTCTGTATGTAGCTGGAAAGCATTGAAGAAATAATCGGTAGGAACCTGCCAAATGCCTGTAGAAAAATAGATGCAGGCAATGGCAGAAGCCAAGCTCATGAGCTAAAGGGATTTTATTGTCAAAGTCTGCTTTGTGAACAGGTTGTTGTGATTTTCTTGTTGGTAGTGTAGGTATGCTGGGGGTCATGGCCTGTCTCCCAGCTCAGAAAAGGGGGAGAAAGATCCATTCAGAGGTAGAGTTTCCCCTTCTTCCCTCCCACCCCCAAAGCATTCACAGGCAGAGAGCTGGCTAATCTTTGCTTTAACCCTTTCTTTGCGTGCCCGGATAAAACCTCTTTTCTAGACCACATCAGTGTTATTTCACTGTTGAAAGATGTGTTCATGTTTTGATGAAAATGGCCGGGAACTTGTTTTCTTCCCCCAAATGTGTATATTGGTGAATTGCATGATTATAATTATGTTTCTCCCATTTTTAATAATTTGATACAGGAAAAGGGCAAAGTAGTTATTAATCAACTAGTTTAAAGAAACTTTTCTAAACAGGATACATAACAGATGCAAAGCTCCAATTAAAACTAAATTGCTCAAAAAATAAAAACATTTAATAACTGCCAAGTGTATGCCAGCTGCTGCCCTGTCAGCATTCTGAACAGGAAAAATTGAGTTCCATCCAAACACTGCTTCCACTCGTCTTCATTATAAAAGCCAGTTATTTTCATTAGTATGCAAATGAGTATTTGTTGCCAGCATTTCTAAGGAGCACAATCATGGGTCCAAATGCTGAAGTAAGCAGTCTATGCTTTGCTTCCAGGCAAGTTGCATGGTTGATGGATGAGTGAGCATCTTTAAATCAGCTTCCAAATTGGTGGTTCTTAGCCCTGCTGAAAATTAAAATCACCTGATTCTAAAAGTCCCGATGCCCACACCACACCCCACAGTGAGTAAATCAGGATCTCTGGAGCAAGTTCTCAGGCTGTTTTTGAAAGCTTCTAGGTGATTGCAACCTGAAGCCAAGACTATGACTCATGTTTAAATGATAAGGCCTTGTAACTGCCCCACATCTGAGCAGGACTCCCAGCTGTGGGGTGGGAGAGGGCTGTGCGGGATGTGGATGCTAGTGCACAAGGTGGCATCCATGGGACCCGCTTTCTGCTCCTCTAGGGGAATGATCAGTTCCACACTGTGGTGGCAGAGCCTAGCTTCACCTTCCAGCACAATCTCAGGATGCGTGGGAGCTCCATGGCTCCTGCGAAAGGAACCCTCTTTATAAAGTCTGACATCATTTGTTTGTTTTGTTCAATCACTCAATTGTGTCCGACTCTTTGTGACCCCATGGACTGCAGCATGCCAGGCTTCCCTGTCCTTCACCATCTCCTAGGGTTTACTCAAACTCACGTGCATTGAGTAGGTGATGCCAGCCAACCATCTCGTCCTCTGTCATCCCCCTTCTCCTTCTGCCTTCAACCTTTCCTGACATGAGGGTCTTTTCTAATGAGTCGGCTCTTTGCATCAGGTGGCCAAAGTATTGGAGTTTCAGCTTCAGCATCAGTCCTTCCAATGAATATTCAGGGTTGATTTCTTTTAGGATTCACTGGTGTGATCTCCTTGCTGTCCAAGGGACTCTCAAGAGTCTTCTCCAGCACCACAGTTTGAAAGCATCAATTCTTGGATGCTCAGCCTTTGTTATGGTCCAACTCTCACATCTGTACATGACTGACATCATGAGCACAGGGATGGAGGGAGTAGGTTCTAGGATTCCTTTTTTAATAGTCTCTGTTTTGAGGAACTGTTTTAGATTCACAGCAAAGTAGAGCAAGAGGTACAGAGATTTCCCATGTCCCCCCTGCTGTCACAAAGGATAATACACATGCCCCCCCTAGTCACAATACCCCACCAGAGTGGTTCATTTGTTACCACTGATGAACCTACATTGATTATCATCACTCAAAGTCCATTAGGGTTCACTACTGGTGTTGTACATTCTGTGGGTTTTGAGAAGAATATAATGACATGTATCCCCCTGTATAGTATCATGCAGAGCAGTTTCAGTGCCTAAAAATCCTCTGTGCTCTGCGTGTTCATCCCTGTCCCCTCCCTGACTCCTGGCAACCACTGACTCTTTTACTGTCTCCTTAATTTTTTCCATTTCTGGAATGTCATATAGCTGGAATCATGCTATATGTATAGCCTTTTGAAATTGTCTTTATTTTACTAGTAGTAGGCGTTTGAGGCCCCTCCATATCTTTTCATGGCTCCATAGCCCATTTTTTAATGTTGGGTAATATTCCATTGTCTGGATGTACCCAGTTTATTTGTTTACCTACTGAAAGATATCTTGATTGCCTCCAAGTTTTGGCAATTATGAATCAAATTGTTATTGATATCCATATACAGGCTTTTCTGTGGACATAAATTTTCAGCTCCTTTTGGTAATTACTAAGCATGATGGCTGAATCATGTCTCTAGAGTATCTTTAATTTTCTGTGAACTGTGAAACTTCTTCCAAAGTACCAGTTTGCATTTTCACTAACAGTGAATGAGAGTTCTGGTTGCTCTAAATCCTCACCAGCATTTGATATTGTCAATGTTTTGAATTTTAGCCATTCTAATAGCTGAAAAATGGTATCTTGTTGTTGTCATTTTAATTGTTTTGTATTGAAGTGTAGTTGATTTACAGTGTTGTGTTAGTTTCAAGAATACAGCAAAGTAATTCAGTTGTACATATTACATGTATATACATGTAATATATACATGTATATATGTGTAATTTTCAGATTCTTTCCCTTATAGATTATTAAAAAATACTGAGTATAGTTTGCAGTACCATACAGTACAGATCAAGTTGGAAAGAACTGACAGCTTGACAATACTGAGTTTTCCTGTCCATACATATGGAATGGAATATCTCTCTATTCTTTAGTTCTTTGTTGAGTTTCATTAGAGATTTGTAGTTTTTCTCATATAGATATTTTACGTATTTTGTTAGAAGTATGTGTGTTTCATGTGTAGGTTTCTATTGTAAATAGTATTCTCTTTTTAATTCCAAGTTCCACTTGTTCATTGCTGGTAATTAGGATAGTGGTTAACTTTTGTGTATTAAGCCTGAATCCTGCAACTTTGCTATAATGACTTGTAAGTTCTAATAGTTTTTTGTTGAATCTTTCAGATGTTTCACATAGATAATTATGTCATCTGTGAAGACAGATTTATTTCTCCCTTCCCAGAAGTATGCCTTTTATTTCCTTTTCTTGTCTTTTTGCATTAGCCAGGACCTCTAGTCCAATGATAGAAAGGTGTGATGGGGAGAGACATTCTTGCCCAATTCCTGGTGTTAGTGGAGAAACTTCCAAGTTTCTCACCTTTAAGACTGTTAACTTTAGTGTTTTTCTACATGTTTGAACACAGACTTTTAACATCTTGATTCAACAGCAAATTATGAACATCAAACTCAAGCTTTCTTAAGTGTAACTTTAGCAGAAGTAGTTATTATTGGAACAGTATATGTAGAATAATTGCAGGTTTGCCGCCATACCATATGTGTATGCATGTATGTGTGTACATGTAATAATTTTATAGGGAAAAGCCAAGAAACAAATGTACCAAAGTGCTTAATTTCTCTGTGTGGTAAGTTTTAATAATAGATCATTTTAATATGCATAGTGTTTTACTTCTTTGATGGTGAGGACTGGATATATTTTTGAGAGCTGACAACATTTAAATTTTTATCACTCACCTCGATATAGTTTTATTGTTTGGTGAATTTAGTCAAGAGAGTCACATTACGGGGATCATGTTGATAGTATGTTTAATTTTAACCCAGGCAGTCTTACTGATAGAAAAGGAAGTGCATGTATTTTAAGGAGACATGATGAGCTGCTACTGCTACTGCTAAGTCGCTTCAGTCGTGTCCGACTCTGTGCGACCCCATAGACGGCAGCCCACCGGGCTCCCTCATCCCTGGGATTCTCCAGGCAAGAATACCGGAGTGGGTTCCTTCTCCAATGCATGAAAGTGAAAAGTGAAAGTGAAGTCGCTCAGCCGTGTCCGACTCTCAGCGACCCCATGGACTACAGCCCACCAGGCTCCTCCGTCCATGGGATTTTCCAGGCAAGAGTACTGGGGTGGGGTGCCATTGCCTACCCCCGACATGATGAGAGTTACTGGGAATTCAACATGAGAAGTAAATAGTGGCTCCAGAAGTGAAAAAATTTGCCATTAATTTAACCTACGTTTCTAGGAAAAGGGAAAAATGAACATCTTCTTCAGAGTGATTGGATCCAAATAAATGGCAGAAAATTGCCCCTTTGTTATTCAGTTCACATATACCATTTCACAAGCCTGTATTGTTTATTACAGTGGTGCAAAAGGAAGACCTGGGCAGTTTAAGAAAATAATTTGTGTCATAGGTTTTCTAAAAGCAAGCTAACATAAAAACTAATTCAGGAATCATAGTAAAAATAGCATCTGGGTTAATAGTGGTGTGATTATGGGTGGTGTAAGTTCAGGTAATATTTCTGTTTTTTTGTTTGTTTGTTTGTTTTCCCCCATTGTCTCAACCTTGCCCTGAAATCACATGGGAGTAGAAATAACTGGGGAGAATATAGTCTTTCAGATTTGTCTGCCTGGTTTAAACTAGTTCCCAAAGCTTCCCTGGTGGCTCAGAGGTTAAAGCGTCTGCCTCCAACGTGGGAGACCCGGGTTCGATCCCTGGGTCGGGAAGATCCCCTGGAGAAGGAAATGGCAATCCACTCCAGTATTCTTGCCTGTCCACGGGGTCGCAAAGAGTCGGACTCGACTGAGCGACTTCACCTTCACCTTCACCTTCAAAGACCATTGGAACTTTTAGTCCCAGACCCACGGGACACGTGGTCTGTTGTAAACCAGCTCTGGCTTGTTGATGTCTAAAAAAAACTTGACCCTGGCATAGGCATTTTCAGTAGGAATGATAAGTAAACAGTAGAAACACGAGAGGACAAATATAAGCTCTTGGAGGAAGATGCAGATTCCAAAAAAGAAAAACCAAGATTAGAGTGAAAGGGTGGTTTAGTTGCTAAGTCCTCTCCGACTCTTAACGACTCTGTGAACTGTACCCTGCCAGGCTCCTCTGTCCATGGGCTTCTCCAGGCCAGAACACTGGAGTGGGTTACCATTGCCTTCTCCAGGGGATCTTCCCGACCCAGGAATCAAACTTGGGTCCTCTGCATTTTGGGCAGATGATTTACCAACTGAGCTGTGAGGGAAAGGGAGGCCAGGTCAAAACAAGGAAATGCATGCACGTGCACACGCGCACACAGAGTTGCATGTGTGTGTGCATGCGCATGCATGTAAATGCAGACAGTAATGCAGACAATCACCAAAGAAAAGGAGAAAAATCCCAACAAACGAAATTTAGTTCATTGGGAGTAGCAAGGGGCTGAGTTCAGAAACTGCCTGATTCTACTCCATCCCATTTTTGTAGTTTCCTCTATTATTTTGCCCTGAGAGATTTGGAAAAGCAGCTCATGTCTGAAAGTCATTTGAACCTTCAGGGCTGAGGTCTTCATCTAGTGAAAGCTCCAGGGCCAAACCTAATGGGATGTGGGGGGTGGTACTTCTGAGATTTTTGACAGCTTGCAGGCCCCCTGCTGGCACTGCCTATGGAAGGTGACAACACAGTGGGACAGGATCCATGGCTCAGGCTGAGGGATTGAAGGGTACTCTACCAGAAATTACACTGGGCCAGAAGACATCGCTGGAGAAGGAAATGGCAACCCACTCCAGTGTTCTTGCCTGGAGAGTCCCAGGGATGGGGGAGCCTGGTGGGCTGCCGTCTATGGGGTCGCACAGAGTCGGACACGACTGAAGCAACTTAGCAGCAGCAGAAGACATCCCCTGGGGTTGTTTGAAGCAAACCAGGATGTGAACTCAGCTGCCCATTCCAGCACCTTCTGAGGGCTCTGCAGTTATTTGCCCACATCTGTCTCCTTCAAACCCCTAGTACTAACTGCAACTGTTAGATTGTTTCCATATGGTCCAGGGCCTCTCTTGAAGGTGTTCTTTGCTACAGATTTTGTCAAGACAGCAGGAGTCTGTTGAGAAGAGGGAAACTCATTTTATGGATTTTATGGCTCCTGTTTATCAGATAGGAAAAGATCAGGAATCTATGTATAAGCTGTGGACAGTTCTCCGTGGTGGGAATAGGGTATGAAGTTCCGTCCCAGTCCATGGCTCTGTAATAATGGCTAGTGGTCGTGGAGGGCTTGTGGTTGCTCAGCCTTTTCTGTGACAGGGGCTGCTGTTCTTAAGTGACGGATGAGGAAACTGGTGGGGGAAGGGGGGTTTCAGGCCGAGGGCTGCACAAATGAAGTGCAGACTCAGGCAGACCTCAGCAGCTGTCTCTTATACACATCTTAAGATTTTTCCAAGTGCCTCCTTTATCTGAACACATTTCAGAAAGAAAGATCTTTTCAGGCAAGATCTTCACATCTGGTGCAAAAAGGTGGGATAAAGACATTTGGGTAAGGATATGAAAAGNGGGGGTGGGGGGTGGGGGCTGGCTACTTGTAATTCCTGGTTGGTTCTCACTACTGATAGGCCACATTTATTTTTGGTCTCCCTGTATTTCTGCTGCTTCTTCAGATTCCATCACTCTGTCAGGGGAGCCCCACCAATTAATTAGCTCTCTGTTGTTCAGTCACTAAATTGTGTCCAACTCTTTGCAACCCCATGGATTGTAGCATTGAAGTCTCCCCTGTCTTTCCCTATTTCCTGGAGTTTGCTCAGATTCATGTGCATTGAGTTGGTGATGCCATCTAATCAGTTCATCCTCTGTTGTCCCCTTCTCCTCCTGCCTTCAATCTTTCTTAGTATCAGGATCTTTTCCAATGAGTTGGCTCTTCGCATCAGGTGGCCAAAGTATTGGAGCTTCAGTTTCAGCATCAGTCCTTCCAATGAATATTCAAGGTGGATTTCCTTTAGGAAGGGCTGGTTTGATCTCCTTGCAGTCCAGGGGACTCTCAAGAGTCTTCTCCAACACCACAGTTCAAAAGCATCCTTTCCAAACACTCTGTGTGTTATCATTTGCATTTGCTTTTGTATGATTATTTGATTGTCCCCACACTAGAACATCAGCTTTCTGAGGACGACACTGTATGTGTGTGTGTCTGACTTTTGTATCCCTGGGCCTCGCTCATAGCAGATTTAATGGGCTGAACTGGTACCTGGTGTGTCAGAGCTGACATGGCTATCGGTTACTCTGAGTCTAATAGCAGATGCTCCAAGAATAGGTGCATATACTGCCTGGACTCTGTTCACCTGACTTCAGTTCTTTAGGTCTTTCTGGTTATTAATATGCACATAGAAAAAAACGCTGAGACTTCAGGAGGTATATATAGCTCTCTTAGAAGCCAGTTAATTCAGTTAATGCTTTTTAGCAAATATACTTTCTGTGCTCCTCACTACCTCTGAATACTCTCTATGGCTGTGATGATGTTTGGTGGGCTTATCTTTTAGCCAGAGCACTACCTGGAAGGCTCTTCCTGTATGTCTCTTCTGCTTCAGCAACATGCATTAAGTGTCACTCCTTACCAGCGTTTTCTGTTCAACTTGTAGGCATCACCTACCTTCTCATGCATAGACAGAAGCTGTAGGATTGTGAACAGAGGGAACTATGGAAAGGCAAGGTAGTAAAACTCACCTTGGACCAAGGAGTA
This sequence comes from Cephalophus harveyi, assembly GCA_006410635.1. Lineage (NCBI taxonomy): Eukaryota > Metazoa > Chordata > Mammalia > Artiodactyla > Bovidae > Cephalophus > Cephalophus harveyi. The sequence goes on from SJYT01048987.1 coordinate 70,924, forward strand.
GGGGAGAGGTTAACACAGGCATCCTAGTGGCATGTAAGGGAAGGAGATGTATTTCATAACATAGCTTAGAGTGTGTAAGGGCCCAGGCAAAATGAAATCTCTCTCTTTCTGGTAAGAAAACTTTTTATTGAAAAGAATTCCAGGAAAAAAAAAACCCATTAGTTATGCAATTTATTTTACTGTCTGTAAACTTCCCACAGGGAGACCAGATAGATGGAGCGATAATCCTTTCCCCCCATGTCAGTGGGGGGCTGTACCCACGTCCGTTCTTAGGTGGTGGGGCAATTTTTCTGGTGGAGAGAAACTCCTGTATTATGCAATCACAGAGCAGCCAGAAATGGCCTTCCTCTAGTCTCTGTTTACTGAAATACTGCTATTTCTCAAGGCTGACCTCGAAGCTGTTGCCCCTACAATGCCTGTCCTGAGACCCTCATCAGCAGTAACCATGCCTCCTTCTGTGCTTCCATGGGACATTTACATCTATTTCGTTTGACCTGGTACTTGTGCAGCTCACATGCACTTGAAGGGCTGGTGCTGTTTTCTCTGACCTCTTTATGTCTCTTGCACAGAATAATCAATACTTGTTAAAATAAGGAAGTATGGGAGCAGAGAAAGAGGGGCATTTCTAGGGTGCTGTGATGACTGGGATTGGAACAAGTTCAACAAGCCTGATCCTCCGATGCAGGGTGATAAGAAGCTATTAGAAGGCTGGAAGGAGGGTGTAACCTAGGGGTAATGCTGGAAGAGGCTGCCCATCATGTCCTCCCCCGTCTTTACCACTGTGTCTGTGGAAGAAGCGTCTCCCATTTTCCCCAATGCAGGGCTGCTGAAGCTGGCTTTCATTCCGTGTCTTCATCTTAGTGTGGCTGGCCTTTGAACTGTACTGACAGTTCTTCTTTTCAGTGACATTTTTTTTTTATCATCCCACAAATCTGTTGCATTAAAACAAACCAACCATAACTTTCCTAGAGAGTAAGTGAACTCCTGAGACTGACGGATTTAACTTTGTTTTAGTTGTTCAATAGCTCAGTCGTGTCTGACTCTTTGCAACCCCATGGACTGCAGCACACCAGGCTTCTCTTCCTTCACTGTATCCCGGAGTTTGTTCCAACTCATGTCCATTGAGTCAATGATGCCATCCAACCATCTCATCCTCTGTCTTAGCCTTAGTGAGAAGGAAAAAAAAAAAGGACCCAGACTATTTCATGACAGTCAGTTAAGGTCAACCACCTAATCTCACAGCAATAAAAGGATTATTTAACAGTGAATAGTTCCAGTTCTGCTCCTTCTCTCCAGTAAATTGTTTTAAAAAAAACCCAAAATGAATTGTTGTATGTACTGTAATGGAATGTCGGCATGTAAGCTGCAGAGTGAAATCATTACTGGCAGTATCTTATTTACACATCTGTTGTGTGAAGAGAATTAGATACTCTTAGAGGAAGAACAAAGTAAATTTGAATTGAAATAGTGCACATTTTGACTAGATGCTGATTCCTTATTAGGTGTTGGGAGTGACTTTGACAGTGTACAAAGAAAGCAACAGTTTGACATCATTTAGAGACATTCTAGAATAATCCTAATTCAGGGAGATTTCCATTTGTGTGCACTTTAAGAATCTGGAGCCCCGTGGAGCTCCTGGGCACTCACCCAGTTTTCTTAGATCCAGTTGGGTTTATGAGTATAAGACACGATAGCCTTATATGCAAGAAGGAAAAACCTTCTCAAACTGGCTGGCTTAATGGGCTGAGTCACTACTTCTGCCAAACAAGTACTGTGTAAGCTGAGCTGCTTTCATCTTACTGCCTATGTTCTTTCTACAGCGAGGAACAGTACAGTGTTTATTGATTGCAATTATATTTCTTATTGCTGAGGAATAACACTCTTTGATGGGCTTCCCTGGGGGTCCAGAAAGTAAAGAATCTGGATGGAGGAGCCTGGTAGGCTGCAGTCCATGGGGTCGCTAGAAGTCGGATGCGACTGAGCGACTTCACTTTCACTTTTCGCTTTCACACAATGGAGAAGGAAATGGCAACCCACTCCAGTGTTCTTGCCTGGAGAATCCCAGGGACAGGGGAGCCTGTTGGGCTCCTGTCTATGGGGTCGCACAGAGTCGGACACGACTGAAGCGACTTAGCAGCAGCAGCAGCAGCAGTCCCGGAGACTGGAGTTTGATCCCCGGGTTGGGACGATCCCCTGGGGAAGGGAATGGCAACCCACTCCAGTATTCTTACCTGGAGAATTCTGTGGACAGAGAAGCCTGGTGAGCTACAGTTCATAGGGTCTCAGAGTCGGACATGACTTAATGACTAAATTTTTTCACATATTTGTTAAAAAAGAAGAAAATACATATGTAAAAATATATATGAATACATATGTCAATGCACATATGTATGTACTTACAAAAGTGAAAGTGGAGTCACTCAGTCGTGTCTGACTCTTTGCAACCCCATGGGCTATAGCCTACCAGGCTCCTCCTTCTATGAGATTTTCCAGGCAAGAGTACTGGAGTGGGTTGCCATTTCCTTCTCCAGGGGATCTTTAGTATTCTTAGCTGGAGAATTCCTTGGACAGAGGAGCCTGGTGGGCTATAGTCCGTCAGGTCGCAGAGTCAGACATGACTTAGTGACTAACACTTTTTCACATATTTGTTAAAAAAAGAAAAAAAATACATATGTAAAAAATATGTATGAATACATATTATCAGTGCACATATGTATATACATATACACACATGTAAAAACACATATTTAAATGTACATATGTAAAATGCATGTGTAAAAATACATATGAATACATATGTAAAAAAAGAAAATGCATATATTAGCAGTTATCTTTTTTTTTTCTTTTTGCAATATAGGATTAAATTACCATGCTTCTACCAGAGGACCTTATCATACCTAAAATAATTTCTTAATATCATCAGTTATCCTTTCAGTTGTCAAATTGTCTATGTGTCGTGATTTTTTTAAGATTCATTTTAGTTAGAATCCAAATAAGGTCCCCATGTTGCAATTGATAATATCCCTTAAGTCTCTTTCAATATCTAATTTTTCCCTCCATCACTCTGCCTCCCCTCCTGTAATGTTTCTGTTGAGCAAACCAGGTCATTTTCCCTGTAGAATTTTCCATAGTCTGAATTCTGTTGATTGCATCCCTGCGTTGCATTGCTTCAGTCACTATTGTTGTTTGTGTAGATCTAGCACGCATATCCTACAGCTGTTGCCCTCCACAGAGTGAGACAAGCCTCCTCTGAATCAGAACAGCCTCAATGCAAATGCCATTGCCACAGTCATTTTTGCTTTAGAACCACGTAAGGTAATGTTCAGGTGTTCTTTGGCCACTGTCTCTTGTCTCTGTGTGAAAAAGTCATAAAGGTATAAAATAATTAGGGAAGAGGATGTCACTCAGGATGCATATCTGTGAGGAACAATCAGATTTTTTTCAAAAATGATCATAAATGGACTCTTGGAAAGTTACGCAACTTAATGGCAGTGCCAATTAATCTGATGGGCAAGGATGACTCTTGTAAGAGTCTTACAGTGACAGAGGGCAATGCTGTGTGCTTGGGAACTTCACTGAAGCATAAATGCAGACAGCTATGAAGATTTAATTAAAATTAAATATGAGAGACCTAAAAAAATGGCATGTACTGAAACCACCATAAAAACTAAACTCTAAAAAAGGCTGTTCACATTTTTCTGAATAGCTCTTTCAGCCTGTAATGAAAACAGATGGATTACTTCAGGACTGAAATTTAGTACCTACAATGAGTTTATAGAGATCTAAATTTGTGATTATAGACCCTTAAACCCAATATAGCTTCAGGAAATAGAATAATTTCAAGGAGAAAAATAGTTTTCAGTGGTGACATAGACATTTTAACCATCAAAGCAGCCTCGTTTTCTATTTCTGCTAATAAGATGCCATAAGGCCTGTCACATCAATAACCTTAGATTTAATTTTGACTCATACTTTTCTTATATAGCATACTCTTTATAGATCATTGGCCAACTCGCTTGTTATTGCTGTAACATTAAAAAATAAATTCTTGACTTATAAACTGGACCCTTTTTTAACTTGGAGAGTTAATACTTTTTGATGTAGCACCTCTTTGTATTTCTTTAATAAAATGGGCTTCCCTAGTGGCTCAGCTGGTAAAGAATCCACCTGCAATGCCGGAAACCTGGGTTTGATCCCTGGGCTGGAAAGAAACTCTGGAGAAGGGAACGGCTACTCACTCCAGTATTCTGGCCTGGAGAATTCCATGGACTGTATAGTCCCATGGTGTCGCAAAGAGTCGGACACAACTGAGTGACTTTCACTTAACTTAATAAGCAAAATTATGTAGGTTATTGACATACGGGTGAGCAGGAAGTATCATTTGATAAAGTATTTGCCACTCATCAAAGATAAAAACTGTGACTTATCTACCTTCCTTGCTCTGTGCACTGATAGTGAAAGATTGACTTCAAGACTGAATGGAGTTAGAGTACTTACAGGGCTGCCTTAGTAACACTTCCTTTCCAGGTGGCTCAGTGGTAAAGAATCCACCTGCCAGTGCAGGGGATGCAGTAGGTATAGGTTCGATCCCTGGGTGGGGACAATCCCCTGGAGAAGCAAATGGCAACCCACTCCCGTATTCTTGCTGGGAAAATCCCATGGACAGAGCAGGCTGGCCAGCTACAGTCCATGCACTTGCAAAGGAATTGGACACAACTGACTGAGCACATGACAAATGACTTAGTAACAATTACCAAACCACCATCAAAATATTGTGTGTTTGAAATTCCTCTTTAATAGGAAGAAAGAATTCTTCATTAGGCCAGTCTTCCTTGTGACCAAGAATATGCATTTGTAAGATTGAGATTTTATTGTCTGGTTAAGGTTTTTGTCTATAGCTAGTGAGCAGAGGGCTTCCCTGGTGGCTCAGATGGTAAAGAATCTGCCTGCAATGCAGGAGACCTGAGTTTGATTACTGGGTCAGGAATGCCCTGGAGGAGGGCAGGGCCACCCTCTCCGGATTCTTGCATGGAGAATCCCATGGATAGAGGAGTTTGGTGGGCTACAGTCCATAGGGTCGCAGAGTTGGACACAACTGAAGTGACTTTGCACACACACATGCACAGTAAGCAGATTCAAATTGAACTCTATTCTTTGGCATCCCTCTTTTCATCCGATACTCCTTACTACATTTTAGGCAGTAGATAGTAAGCAAAGAAATAGAATTTTTTGGTTCTTATAATGCTTGGGTTCACATCCTGCTCCTTAGCTGTAATAGCATTCTTACTATCACGAGTGACAAAAATTCCTCCCCACAAAGGAATGTACTGGAGTCCTGACTTTGGAGAGCAAAGGTAGTGCTGCCTTCTGGCACGTTACACGAGCTCAGGCTTGTTCTTGCCGTCCCTAGATGGTCTGTCTTCTCTATTGGCCACCAGCACCCCGGCTCTATCCTAAAAGAGCTATCACCTAAATTGAAAGATCACAGTGTTCTTCCTTCTACTTTATCATTTCTCAGCCTTTGTTTTGTATCACTTCCCCTTTTCTTGTTTTTAAAGTTATCTCTCCTTTTTTCCAAGGTTGACTTTCCCCCTTCATCTTTGATCCCCTCCCATCTGTCTTATCCAAGAATATAGAGGCAGTCTCCACTAACTAGCTCCCCTCTTTAAAATCTTAACCTTTCTATTCATGTTCAAGTGCACAGTCCTAAAACTAAACACCTTTAGCTTTCAGATCCCCTTCAGTTGTCTGATGTCTAGGTTTCCTTACTGAATGTAAAAATCCCTCCTGTAGACTTTCGTGAGTGTTAATCCCCTTCGTTGCTGGAGAGTGTCTGTGCTTATTCCCACCATTTCCTCAGCTCTTACTCAGCACCATTGGTTCTGCTCTTACTCAGCACCTCTCACCTTTCTAATCCTGTGGCTTCTTTATGATTCCTGTGGTGGGCTGAAAAATGACCTCACCCCTATGCTCCAACGTCTGTGTCAAAATGAAACTGGTGAATACTGCTTTATTTGGAAAATTTGATTGCAGGTGTGATTAAGGGTTTTGAGATGAGATGACCCTGGCTCATCTGGATAGGCCATGAATGCCATCACACGGGCTCTCATGAGGGAGAGAAGCGGGGGCAATTCGACACCGCAGGCACACGTAGCACAAGGCGAGGAATGCGCAAAAATGCTAGGCTGCGAAAGAGGCAAGAAGCACTTTCTGCCCTGGAGCCTCTGAGGAAGCCTGACCTTGATTCTGCTGACACTTTGAGTTTGAACTTTCCGCCTCCAGAAATGTGAAAGAATAAATTTCTGTTATTCTTAAGGGACTGAGTTTGTGGTAATTTGTTAAGATCGCTGCTGTTACTGCTGCTGCTAAGTTGCTTCAGTCGTGTCCGACTCTGTGTGACCCCGTAGACAGTCTCTTTGGACATTCTTGATAAAATTATTGACCAAAGTGAACATGCCTGAGTAAACAAGACTTAGATCAAGAAGGAGACTCTGATCAGCTCTCCAGCAGACCCACTTTCAGCCTTTGCCCCTACCAAAGAATTCACTATTTTGAGTTATCACATTTGTGAACCTAATATGAACCACATCAAGCAGAATAAACCTCTCTCTTTTGTATCTGGATTCTTTCTTCTAACAATCGGTGAGGTTCATCCATGTTGTCATATGTGGTTATAGATTTTTAAATTGTCATTGCTGCATAGTATTCATTGTCTATATAGGGCACACATTATTTTTTCTACTGTTGATGGTTTACCATTACTGCTGTTATGAATATCGATTATGGATCTTTTGGTCAACATCTATTTGTGCTTCCGTTGGGTATATAATGAGGAACGGATTTCCTGAGTCAAAGATGCCTTGTCATTTCTTTCTGTACTAAGTTGACAATCTCATCTACAATTCTACTTTAACTCTCCCTCATCATTCTGACTCTTAAAATCTCTGTCTAATTCTGATCTTTGTGCTTAGATATAAAATGACAGCTATCAATTACACACACACACATACAAACACAATGTTTAGGGTGTTCCAATTTAAAGATAAGTTACTGCTGGGAAAGTGGCTCTTCCCCTTGTCATTTGTTGTGTTAATGTCAAGTCATCAGTCTTAACCGTTCAAGTTTGAAACAGAATCATTTTTAATTCTTTCTTTGATTATCCTGCATCCACCAAATTGCGAAAGCTTCCCTTCCACTGTGATTGCCCACCATGTTCTGTCTACATCAGTTTGGGGGTACACTGTCCCTTTTGACTGACTCCTTAACTTGTCTCCCACCTTCTAGTCTCTTTCGATACTCATCCATCTACAAATTCTAGGTTTATCCTTACAAACTTTGATCCTGCTGCACCACTTCTCAAAACTCATGGGCATGGATGGATCACCATTGATTATAAAAATCAAGTCAGAATTCCTTATGTTGACTTCCTATGCCTCATAGTTTGATTTCAACATCATTTCTATGAGTAATTATTTACCTGAAGTTTCACCAGGTGGTATTGAGTTACCTATTCACGTTGTCTTCAATAACATTTTTATGATAAATTGCTCAAAGGGCTTCCGATGAACGTTTCCGATAGTGGCTCCATAGAATGGCCGTGTATTAAGAGTTTCCTCTGCCTGGTGTACACGTAACCCACACAACAGCTTTGTGTGGTAAATACCTGTGTTACTATCCTCAATTTACAGTTAAGGACACCAAAGCTTAGAGAATTTAAGGTGTCTAATGTTATCCAGCTAGAAACCTAATTAGGATTCAGACACTGGAAATCACGACTCAGCCTGCTTGCGTTTTGCATATTCATGACTCCTCAAAGGCCATGGGAGATGAGGAGGCTTCCCTTCCAGCTTTCAGCTCTGTGGTGTGCTTTTCTGAGGCAGCATCTCCTCCTAACAGAGAGCTGTGCTTCTAGGTCCCGCCAGTCTGCAGAAGTGTGCTTTTCCCCCTCACATTCTCTGAAGCTGGCCCATCGTGAACTGAACTCTAGCAGCTATTGCCTGGGCAAGGGGACTTTAGTTCTTATACCACCAGTTTGGTTTGGTTCTGCTCCCTCCTTCTTTTCCTGTTTCTCTTCTCCTCCTTTCTCCCTTTCTTTCTCTCCTGTTTCTTTCTTCCCCTGCAGGCTTCTTTCTCCCTTTTCCTCTCCCCGCCCCCTCCCGCCCTCCCTGCCCTTCCTTTGGTAGGCGCCATGATTCTCAGCATTTTTGAAAGATCAACCTCTGGAAGTGCACAATGTCCCTCAGATCACTTACTTTGCAGCCTTCACGCTTCAGGTTCACAAAACCCACAATGCCTCAGTATAATAATCAAATAAGCAAGTTAGTGCTGAAGTGGGGAGATGATGTATACATTTGCTTGAGCAATATATGAATGATTCATGTTTGAATCACTGTACATATATTTATTGTAGTTTAGGGATGAGGAAATTGTGGGCCAAAATCTATTGTTGATACAGATATGTATCATTATACACTGTAGAGTTAACCAAACACCATACAAGAAAATAAAAGGATGCTGATGAAACTAAATGTGTAGTAATTTATAACAGGAATTTCCAAACCATGACCCATTCAAAACAACAATGAAGATGGATTATTCTTCTATCCTGCCTGAAAATCTCAACAGTTTTAGTTGTACAGAAGGAGTTTTGCAATCTTTCAACATTGTATCCCTACCAGACTTTAGAAAACTAACTTAGAACCTTCAGAAGACTCTACTGGGGCACTACTTTCAGGCTCTGAGTAACATTTTAGTAATTTTCATGTTGTAGATCACTTGCAGGTAGCCCTTATTCGTTCATGAAAGAAGAATCTGTGGAATGCAGATTATGGTTCCCTGAAGAATTAGGAAGGGATGATCATTTGGGGGGTAGTGTCTGCTCTTTAGAGACTCTCTCTTGGTTCACCCACTGAGGACCCTATTGGGATTGATGTAGGTGTTTTTTTGTGTTAGCTGTGCCAGGTCTTAGTTGTGGCACGTGATAGTGTTTAGCTGTGGCACGTGAGCTCTTAGCTGTGTTACATGGGATCTAGTTCCCTGACCAGGGATTGAACCCTGGCCCCCTGCATTGAGAGAATGGAGTCTTAGCCATTGCACCACCAGAGAAGTCCTTGACTTAGTTTTCTGTTGCGATTTTCTGAATTTCTCAACCAAGCCCGGTACCCTTTCTTTCCTTGGCTTCCTCTATAATGCCTTTGATGTGCCAGGGCTGCAGTTTTTCATCTGCACTTTGAGGTACTCCACTTTCTGAGTCCATTAACAGCTGATGCCTCACCCACATAGATTTCTGTCATCCATCCCACTGAGGAAACTTTTATATAATAGATACTCAGGACATTTCTTTAATTAAATTGGAATTAATGGATCATTGCAGGAATTAATCCATCATGATTGGATGGGTAGTTCTGTATGATAACTTGGGAAATTTCCAGTAATTATGGAATGTTAGAGCACCTTGTAGACTATAGAATAAGCTGAATCACTACTGGGCTCTTGTTTTTTCATCAGTCATCCTGAGGCCAAGGAATAAAACTGAATAGATAAAAAGTAGACATTAATGTCTTTGCTTCAGTGCTGCGTTTTACAAGCAGTGGCAGCTCTTGTGAGATATTTAACTAACAGATATGGTATTATCATGGAAAAATTGAATAAAAAAAGTAACAAAGACCATGAACCACTTCCATTTGCTGACTGAAATGCGATTAGGCACAACAGTTTTATGTGATTGTCCTAGAAATTTATTATGCTTTAATAAACTCCTGGCAAACCTAATTAGATGCTCCATTTAGCATTAATTGAATTGGAACAAGGAAAGAAACTATACCTCATGTAAAGTTGTAAGAGGCACATTTTTAAATGACTGACTTAGCCTTAAATTTTGAAATGTGAAATGTGGCAGTTTTACTCACAATATTACCATAGAAACTCAATTAGACAATTATTAAGTGCATTTACTCATGAAATATACTACAAGAGTATATGCATCAGTCTCCAGATCTATTTTTGCTTTCCATTCATGTCCTGATCTTTGGAACCTCCATATCCCATAAATGTAGTATGTGGCTCATTTAAGAATTAAGGGCATGGATTTTCCAGCCAGATTGCTTGGTTTTGAATTGTAATGCTAGCATTTTCAGACTGATTTGGGGCCAATTGTTTTTATCTTCTCTACCTCAATGTCCTGAAACAATAACATTACCTACCACAAAAGGGGGATTATGAACATTAAGTAATTTAGTACTTGAAAAGCATATGATGTCTGACACATGTAATTGCTAAATATGTGTTTGTAAAATAAAATGGATAAATTGTACCTCATATAAGTGGATCTCAAGAATTGTGGAGTATCAAGTGTTTGTTATTTTGGTCACCTGATGTGGAGAGTTGACTCATTGGAGAAGATCCTGATGCTGGGAAAGATTGAAGGCAGGAGGAAAAGGGGACGACAGAGGATGAGATGGTTGGATGGCATTGTTGACTGAAAACACATGAATTTGAGCAAACTCCGGGAAATACTGAAGGGCAGGGAATCCTGGCATACTGCAGTCCATAGAGTTGCAAAGAGTTGGGTATGACTTAGTGACTGAACAACACCAAGGTGTTTGTGTAGTTTGTTATAATTATATCATCTTGTGCATTTTTAGCATGTCTTAGGATGATTTCATGAGGAAGATAATTTTCAGCTTTTTATTACTTTTGAGAAGATATGCATCAGAGTCAGAAGGTAGCCATAATAAGATATGTTCTTTAATTAGATAATGAAATATTATTGTGTAAAAAATGCTGTGTAACTGGAAGGCATAGCCAATATAACAAGGCAAAACAAAAAACAACTAACAAGAAAACAAAAACCATGAAAGACATACAGATTGGAAAGGAAGAAGTAGAACCATTTCTAGTTATAGATGATATAATGGTCCATGTAGAAAATCCCAAAACGCATGCCCCCCCACCAAATGCTTCTTGAACTAATAAGTTAATTTAGTAAAGTCTCAGGATACAAGGTCAGTATACAAAAATCTGCTATTGTTTTATATACTACAACGAACAAATTGGGATTTGAAATTTTAAAAAGAGTACATCTATGATAGTACCCCAAAATGAAACATTTAGGTATAATTTAACAAAGTATGTATAGGAACTGTATATTGAAAATTACAAAATATTGATGAACAAAATCAAAGACTTGAATAAGTGGAGAGGTATGCCTAGGCATGCATTGAAACACTCAATATTGTTAAGATGCTAGTTCTCTCTGAAATGATCCACAGTCATCATGAGTGGATGCTGCGTCTCTTCAGTTGTGTCTGGCTCTTTGCAGCCCGATGGACTGTAGCCCACAGGCTCCTGTGTCCATGGGATTCTCCAGGCAAGAATACTGGTGCAGGTTGCCATGCCCACTCCAGGGGATCTTCCCAACCCAGGGCTCAAACCCAAGTCTCTTATGTCTCCTGCATTGTCAGGCAGGTTCTTTACCTGGGAAGCCCTGTAGTCATCATAATCCTGGTCAAAATTCTGGGAGAAATTTTTGCAGCTATCAGTGGATAGCTTTTAACTATCAATTGATTCTAAAATCTATATAGGAAAGAAAATAGAAGAACTAAAATAGCTTCAACAATTTTGAAAACAGAAGAGTGGGAGAACTCACACTGCTTGATTCTAGTACCTACCGTAAAGCTACCACAGACAAAACAGTGTATATAGCACAGGCGGTCCCCGGCTTACAGTGGCTCAGTTTATGATTTTTTTTACTTTGATGGCGCAAAAATGATACCCATTCAGTAGAACCCATACTTTGAATTTTGAATTATGATCTTTTCCCAGCTTAGTGATACATTCTCAGTTGTGATGCTGGGCAGAGAGCCAAAGCTCTCAGTCAGCCAGGCAATCAGGAGGAGAAACAACCGATACACTTATAACCATTCTGTACCCATACAGCATTCCATTTTCACTTTCAGTACACTGTTTGATAAATTATATGAGATATTCAGCACTTTAATATAAAATAAGCTTTGCATTAGATAATTTTGCCCAACTATCAGTTCAGTTCAGTTCAGTCGCTCAGTCGTGTCCGACTCCTCGTGACCCCATGGATCGCAGCACGCCAGGCCTCCCTGTCCATCACCAACTCCCGGAGTTCACTCAGACTCACGTCCGAGTCGGTGATGCCATCCAGCCATCTCATCCTCTGTCGTCCCCTTCTCCTCCTGCCCCAAATCCCTCCCAGCATCAGGGTCTTTTCCAATGAGTCATCTCTTTGCATGAGGTGGCCAAAGTACTGGAGTTTCAGCTTTAGCATCATTCCTTCCAAAGAAATCCCAGGGCTGATAGGCTAGTATAAATATTCTGAGCACATTGAAGGCATGCTGGGTTAAACTATGATATTTGGTAGGTTTACTGTATTAAATGTATTTAAATTTACAGTATTTTCAACTTACAATGGGTTTTTCTGGACATAACCTCATTGTAAATTGAGAAACATTTGTATTCACAAAAAGTAAATACATAGATCAATGGAGTAGAATAGAACATCCAAAAATTTTTGGAAGAGAAAATCAAAATGGATTGTAAGCTTCAATGTAAGATATAAAAGGTATAGCACTTTCAGTAGAAAACATAAGAGAAAACTCTTGTGACTTGGGTTAGGCAAAGATTTTTTTCAGATACCACACCTAAAGCACAATCCATAGTAGAAAAAATCGGTAAATTGGGCTTAAAGTTAAAATTTTCCTCTCTCCTAAAGACACTTAACAGAATGAAAAGGCAGGTCACAAACAGGGAAAATGTATTTGTAAATCACATATCTGGCAAAGGAAAAATATCAGTGTAAAAACAGACAAAACTCACATTAAGAAAACAAACTCAACAATAAAAAAGGCTCGTGCTTTGAACATGTTACCAAAGAAGATGAAAGAGTGACTATTATGCTATGGAAACTTTTAAAATATATTAAGAAAAAATACAAATACATTAGAACAAATCACTTGACTGAATTTGAAGTAGGAAGAATGCCTTCCTCTGTTATCATACTGACTTATCCAAATAAGCATTTTTAATGTTGTATATTGCATCCCACATGGGTCTGTTCCTGTTTCCATGTTCAGATCTAATGAATATACTTTAGTCTACTTGTACCATTTATTTTACGTGTCTCATTTCTCTCTTAATCTGAAAGCCTTCTGCAGCATTTCTACTTTTATTTTAGCAACAAATTCCACGAATCAGTTTTCTTGTCACTACTTAGTATTTTTCTTTGCTATCTCTCATTTGTTTTCTCATCAGCAGCTGTTTTATTTCGTTTCTCTCAGCCATACTGTATGCTGTCTCTTGATTTTAACGCGTGTGGCTGACTGTGAGTGGCTGACATCTGTGGGAGGAGGAAGCCGAGTGGGTGCCTGAGGCAGATGGGCCATGTGGGTGGGATGCTGTGACTCATTTTTTTCATGTGTTGATTTTTGTTGTAGAAATGTTAAGGACCCCAGAAGAAAACTCTATTTCTATTAGAGAGCCTTGAAGTCATGGCTAGCCTTGAAAAGTATCTTTTGAAGCTCCTTTGACTTGGCCTCCCTTTTTATAACCTCACTAAATCTTCTGGGTCTTTAGCTTTCATTTGATCTGATTTATTTCTCCTTCACAGAATGTAGACTATAATTTCATATTCATTAGATAAGACCGGCTGTATCAAACAACCTCTTGAGGGTCTGTGTTCCTTTTATAAGAGGGGTGCACTTTGGTTGCACACAGGTCTTCAATGTTCTTTTTATATTTTGGTGGGTTCCTAAATTACAAAAGTAATCAGTCTTCATAACAGAAATTGTACAAGATATAGAAAGCATAAAGAGGAAAAGATAAGGCATAATTCCATTACACAATTGTTATCACAGTTTATATTTTGCTGTACAACTTTCCAAAACTTTTTTATTTGTGTACATCTATACATATAGAATATATATAATAATCAATTGATGATAATGTATACATTATGTTTTAAAGTGTATGGTATACATTATAATGTATATATTTTACTTTTTTCCTTAAATGTAGTGTGTGTGTGTGTATGTGTGGTCATTTTTCTAATAACGTATATTTAGGCATTTTTCCATTGTTACTGCAAAAATAATATTTCAGTGGATATACTTACAAGTAAATCTGCCACATGTAAAGGAATTTTCTCAGGATAAATTCTTAGGAATGGAATTATTGAGTCAAAGAATATGCATAATTTTAAGGACTCAAGATCTCCCAAAGAGTTTACACTTCCCCATAGTGTGTAACAATACCATTTCTCTGCATCTTCATTGGGTATTTTGAAATATCTTTGGCCCCTTGATAGGAAAAAAACTTTGTATTGGTTTAGTGTTCATTTATTAGGTGTGAGATATAGAATAGTTTTATATATGATGTTGCTGTTTTAGTTACACTTTTGTGATTTTACCTGCCTATGTCCACAGCCTAATTTTCTATAATGTAATGTTTTATGGTTGCTTATTTGTTTTAAATTGACCAATAAGAGATAAATTGATGCTTTTGAACTGTGCTGTTGGAGAAGACTCTTGAGAGTCCCTTGGACTGCAAGGAGATCCAACCAGCCCATCCTAAAGGAGATCAGTCCTGAGTGTTCATTGGAAGGACTGATGTTGAAGCTGAAACTCCAATACTTTGGCCACCTTATGTGAAAAGCTGACTCATTTGAAAAGACCCTGATGCTGGGAAAGATTGAAGGTAGGAGGAGAAGGGGACAGCAGACGATGAGATGGTTGGATGGCATCACCAACTCAATAGAGATGAGTTTGGGAAAACTCTGGGAGTTGGTGATGAACAGAGAGGCCTGGCGTGCTGCAGTCCATGGGGTCGCAAAGAGTTGGATATGACTGAGCGACTGAACTGAACTGAACTGATCAAGAGATAAGAGATAACAATAAAGATATTAACCTTTCACCTATCACATATTGCTCATATTTTAAACAAATTAGTATCACTTGTTAAATTTGTTATATGTTAATATTTTTATTTTAATTTTGACTAGGATCTATTTATTATATTTTCCAGAAGCTTATTATGATTTTAAAGGAAGCTGTTGGTTTTCATAATTTTGTACCTTGACATCTTGTTAAATTGTATAAATACTTATACTAGTTGTTTAATTGATTCTATTGTGGTTTTTTGGTTGGTAATCATAACATCTGCAATTTTATAGAATTATATGTCCATACTTCATTAAATCTTACTGCATCAGGTAGGATTTTCAGATAGTGTACTGGTAGTAAGAATAGTTGACAACCTCGTCTTTTTCTTGATGTTCATGGGAATACCTATAAGTACAAAGCTGTTATGAAATATATGTTATTTTTCAATTTAAAGATGTGCCCTTATATTTTCAGTTTGAAGTTATTTTTAATGAAAAGTGGATTCTGAATTTTACATAAAGTACTAAGGACATCTTTGGGAACACTGATGAGTTTTTCCACTGAGCCACCCTTGCATTCCCCAATAAATTTTAAATCCATGATCTAGTGTTCTTATAGTATATAGTGCTTGGTACATTTTACGCATTTTTCTTTCATGTTTCTGTCTGTATATATAAATGAATTTGAAACTAATCTGAATTTTATTTTTGTGACACTGTCAAATTTTGGTACCAAGTTTATGTTACCTTAGTGTTAGTCATCTGTGAAGTCTGGAAGAACTTGTATCTATAGTTGTATTCTCTCTCTTAGTCATAATTTCTATACTTTTGCTTCCTCTTTTTCTTGATTATACTTGCTAAGGACTTGCTAGATATTTGTTATAAAATTCAGCTCTGAATTAAGTCATAATTTTACCTGTTTGCTTCATTTTACATTTATAACTTACTGCTGTTTCCCATGGATCTACTTCTGGAAAGTTAGTTAACTTGTTTTCAGTGTTAAAATTTAACAGAGTCATTAGCCCCACTTTCCACCATTGCAGACTCTCCTTAGTTTCCAGTAATTATATGATCCTTTTCTTTTTTAAAAAAGCAAAAATGCAGTTTTGCTGCAGTTTGTAAAACCACTTCCGATAGAACTGCTAATTTAAAATTCAGTGGTAAATGAGGAGGGAAAATCCCTATCATTTCCTCTTTGAATACTAAGTTATTGAAACAAAAAAGTGCTTACTGAGCATTATTTAGGTGTCATCATTTGAGGGACTTTGTTTTCTATTTGCAGATATCGCCGTGGTGGAGATGAGCGATGCCTTCCGACAACCATCCTTATTTTACCACCTCGGAGTGAGAGAAAGTTTCAGCATGGCCAACAACATCATCCTCTACTGTGATACTAATTCAGACTCTCTGCAGTCACTGAAGGTACTTTACTTGTTTACTAAATATTTACTTTAGGCCCCAGAGTTTTAGGGATACCTCTCCATCATCCAGAAAAAAAAAAATCAAGTAGCATATGTTTGTGGAAGGCTGTTATTGTCAGTCAAATAATTATGCAACAGTGACTAGTTACATTGTGAGGTTTATCTGGAATTGAGTGTGGAAATTTGCTGATACACAGTTAGGGGGAAGACTTAGTGTTGAGTTCTGAGCTCCAGTTGGAATTGCAGCTGAGATGGTTGTGAACAGGAAGTTGCCACTGTGCACACTGGAGAAAGAAGAGGGTACCTAACGTGTGGTCAGCCCTCATGCTGTGTCACCACTGGGAGTTTCCTTGGGCACACCTATCACCTACTAGAAGTATGCTGTCTACTGAAAGTTCTCTGAGTACAAATTCTCTATCACCAGAAAATTGCCATCTTCTGTCACTGGGATATGATTTCAGTCAAAGTGGGAAGAGGAGGAAGAAAAACGTACCATACTTGTCTACAAAATTCAACATGTCTCATGGCATACTCTCCATGATAGGAACTTAATGATAGAAGGGTATTTTCTCCGTTCAAGAAGATTGCCTAAAATGCTTTTGCAATGCCAAATGATTTTACACGGTATGATTCTTTGAAAAGCATCTAACAGTTCAGTATGTAACTCATGCCGAATCTCATAATCAATCATTTCCTTTGTGAAACTTCCATCTAGCTCTTTGTGGCTTTTTCTCATTCATCACTTCAGGTTCCCAAATCCAAGCCAACCTTGGTAAAATACAATAAAAATTAATTCAAAAAAACCCAACCTTGGGATGTGGAGTCCTGAAACCCAGAACCATACTTCTAATCACTTTAGAACTGATATATGAAGATCTCTAACCCCAAACCCATCTAGTCAAGGCTATGGTTTTTCCTGTGGTCATGTATGGATGTGAGAGTTGGACTGTGAAGAAAGCTGAGCACCGAAGAGTTGATGCTTTTGAACTGTGGTGCTGGAGAAGACTCTTTCGAGTCCCTTGGACTGCAAGGAGATCCAACCAATCCATTCTGAAGGAGATCAGCCCTGGGATTTCTTTGGAAGGAATGATGCTAAAGCTGAAACTCCAGTACTTTGGCCACCTCATGAGAAGAGTTGACTCATTGGAAACGACTCTGATGCTGGGAGGGATTGGGGGCAGGAGGAGAAGGGGACGACAGAGGATGAGATGCCTGAATGGCATCACTGACTCGATGGACATGAGTCTGAGTGAACTCTGGGAGTTGGTGATGGACAGGGAGGCCTGGCGTGCTGCATTTCATGGGGTCGCAGAGTCAGACACGACTGAGCGACTAAACTGAACTGAACCCCAAACCTAAGGAAAAAAATGTAGTCATGTTTCGCTTTTATCTGAGTATCTAAAGCTTGTATGGCTTTCTCTACAAAATATGAAGTGTCATTTAGCAAATACCTTTTCTGCATGCCAGGCCATTGTGCTGGGGATTGACTGGATATTCCTTTTCAGAATACACTGAAATAGTTTTAAGATTTTTCCCATCTGTCTAAATCTGTTTTTCACCTGGAGCAATTCTTTAAGGAAACCCCTACCTAGCAACTAAACAACAGCAAAAACTTAATCTTACCCCAGATTTACCCCTTTAATTAATGTACCATACATTTCATAATGATGCATTTTTAATTAAACTGTTTAATTTAGTACTCTTTGCAACCTGTATTAGCAACCAACATTAGCAGGTTGATGAAGAGATTTAGTCCTGTTTGAAAGTGAAAGAGGAGAGTAAAAAAGTTGGCTTAAAGCTCAACATTCAGAAAACGAAGATCATGGCATCTGGTCCCATCACTTCATGGGACATAGATGGGGAAACAGTGGCTGACTTTATTTTTTGGAGCTCCAAAATCACTGCAGGTGGTGATTGCAGCCGTGAAATTAAAAGATGCTTACTCCTTGAAAGGAAAGTTATGACCAACCTAGACAGCATATTCAAAAGCAGAGACATTACTTTGTCAACAAAGGTCTGTCTAGTCAAGGCTATGGTTTTTCCAGTAGTCCTGTATGGATGTGAGAGTTGGACTATAAAGAAAGCTGAGCACCAAAGAACTGATGCCTTTGAACTGTGGTGCTGGAGAAGGCTCTTGAGAGTCCCTTGGACTGCAAGGAAATCCAACCAGTCCATCCTAAAGGAGATTAGTCCTGGGTGTTCATGGAAGGACTAATGTTGAAGCTGAAACTCCAATACTTTGGCCACCTGATGTGAAGAGCTGACTCATTGGAAAAGACCCTGATGCTGGGAAAGATTGAGGGCAGGAGGAGAAAGGGATGAGAGAGGATGAGATGGTTGGATGGCATCACCAACTCAATGGACATGGGTTTGGGTGAACTCGGGGAGTTGGTAATGGACAGGCCTGGCATGCTGCTGTTCATAGGGTTACAAAGAGTCGGACGTGACTGAGTGACTGAACTGAATTGAAACCTATGTTAGCAAGTTGATGAAGAGGTTATTTTATTCTTTCTATTCTGTTTTCTTTGCAGTAAATTCATTTTAAGCAGGCAGTGTTGTGTCGGACATTTTTCACTCTACAGTATTTTTATTCTTGTCCTACTGGTATCTGGTGATTTAATTTTATGCCCATTCTTTCCTAGGGAAATTTTTTTAAAATTACATTTGAGAGAAAGAGATAAAGCTAATCTTATTAGAACTTTGTGTGGGGCAAATAAACTGATTTATTTAATTGCTTTCAGCCAGCCTTTGTATAAAAGTGTTATTGGTATTTGAATAAAATAGTTCTTTAAGGAGGCTTGTCTATCTAAAATATGCTCATTTCTTGTGTACAATACATAATTGCTGTTTGTTATTGAGCACTTACTATGTGCTAGGTACTAAGCCCTTTTGTTATTGTATTGCTGTTCAGTTGCTAAGTCAGGTTCAATTTTTTGTGACCCCATGGACTGCAGCACACCAGGCTTCCCTGTCCTTTACCATCTCCCAGAGTTGGCTCAAACTCATGTCCATTGAGTCAGTGATGACATTCAACCATCTCATCCTCTTCTGCCCTCTTCTCCTTTTACATTCAGTCTTACCCAGCATCACGGTCTTTTCCAATGAGTCAGTTCTCATCAGGTGGCCAAAGTATTGGAGTTTCATCTTCAGAATCAGTCCCCGAGGATTGATTTCCTTTACGATCGACTGGTTTGATCTTGCTATCCAAGGGACTTAGGAGTCTTCTCCGGCACCAAAATGCAAAAGCATCAGTTCTTCGGTGCTTACCCTTCTTTATGGTCCAACTCTCACATACATATATGACTACTGGAAAACCATAGCTTTGACTAGATGGACCTTTGTCAGCAAAGTGATGTCTTTGCTTTTTAATATGCTGTCTAGGTTTATCATAGCTTTCCTTCCAAGGAGCAAGCGTCTTTTAATTTCATGGCTGCAGTCACCATCTGCAGTGGTTTTGGAGCCCAAGAAAATAAAATCTGTCACTGCTTCCACTTTTTTCCCTTCTATTAGCCATGAAGTGATGGAACTGGATTAATTTGTAAAACATCACTTTGACGTATATGCATGTGTGCACTAAGTCACTTCATTGTGTCTGACTCGATGCAACCCTATGTACTATAGCCCACCAGACTCCTCTGTCCATGGGATTCTTCAGGCAAGAATACTGGAGTGGGTTGCCATGCTCTCCTCCAGGGAATCTCCCTGACCCGGGGATTGAACCTGCATCTCCTGAGTTTTGAGGTGTATATACCATCACCAAATTATAGGATTGCAAACTTATATTCTGACAAATTCAATCATTTGCCCAAGGTGATGTAGAAAATTTGGGTCCAGGTCTGCCTGAGTCCAAAGTCTGGCCCCCTTGACCACTAAACTTGACCCCAATTACTTCTGGTTAGAAGGATAGCAGACATTCCTAAGTGTGTTCATTTAGAAAAACCCATCAACCATATGCCCTGAGTTGTTTCATGAAACATCCATCCCTTCTTTTGTCTTCCTCCTTCCATTAAATGTAAGCTTTTGTTATTTTCTTATTTAGTTTATATCTGGCCCAAGTATCTGGTTGCAGAATACAAAGTTCTAGGGTAGAAAGTGTTTTCCTTCAGTCTAACAACCTCCTCTGAGCCCTGGAAGTTCCTTGGGTTCTGCTACTGAGGAAGATCTGTGTGTGTGTGTGTGTGTGTGTGTGTGTGTGTGTGTGTATTTTTAATTTTTAAAAATTATTTCTGTTGCAGGTAGTTATAAGTGAAATTGTTATCCCTACCATCTAGCAACAGAAAGGAAAGCTGCTGTGAAATAAGCAAAATAAGAGATATTTATAAATAATATATTATATATGGATTAGATAAACAAGATAAAAATGAAGTATCTCCCTATTTTCACAGGGCAAGACAGAATGAAAATGCTATTCTTGTTGCATATCTAGCTTCACTCAAATTGGTTCTTTGGACATCTAGAAAGTATACTTGCACCAGTTTTATTTTCATCTACTATTGTTTGTTGAAAAGAACTGTTTTTCTTTGGTGGCAAATTCTTAGGAAGAAATCATGGGAAAATTTTTTTTTCAAAGTTTAAGCTCCTGATAGATAGGAACCATACAAGTACTTAAAATCTATCTCTCAGTATTCAAATGAAAGGATATTTAGACTCTGATCAGATCATGTATTTGCAATAGAATTTGTATCAGTTTTAAATTACAAGTACTCTCTCTCACTGTTGCAAGAATGAAATAATTTTTTTCAAAAAGATCATCATTCCCCTTTGAGAAAGGGAAGTTGATAGATATTTTTTCCTTAGCAAATAGGAAAAAATTTATTTAAAGTAATAACACAATTTTCTTTAAATAGATAACATGAAAACATCTTATGTGCCTATTAATGAGACTCTGCTGAGATTTACGTTTGTTTGAAAATCAGAAACTGCTGCATCAATTGTTTTCTGATTTATTTGATACACTATAGAAATGATTAGCTCTTCATTTGGGGTCTCTCAGTAAGTGGGACTGTAGGTCTGGAACCGTTGGCTGATGGGCTGTGGGACAAATAAGATGGAATCCATCTGTCATCAGAAAGAGCTTGAGAGAAATGAATGGCTGTTGTGTAGAGTGAGGAAGTTGTTTTTATGAACCATTTCTTCTCTCATCAGAAATTCCTTTATAAATTCTTTTCCTGTTTAAGTTGTTACATAATATTGAGCAGAAAAAGAATAGATATGTATAATTGAACCACTTTGCTGCACACCTGAAACTATCACAACATTGTTAATCAACTGTACTCCAATATAAAGTAGAAAGTTAAAAAATAAATGAAGACAAAAACAAAAAGAAATTCCTTTATAACAACATCTCTCAGCTATAAATCTTGACTCCTTCTCCTTCTCCCTTGTTTAGCTCCCTCTCTTTTCCCTAGGTCACTCCCCACTCACTTGTAAATAATGCTTCATATAAAAGCAAAGCAAAACAAAACAAGGAAATATCATTCACACTATCAGATAGTCAACAATTGAAGGCCTTTATTATACCAATGGCAGGGCTGTTAAGTGTGGGAAGTGTATGCATTGCTGGTAGAAGAGTATGTTGGCACTACCTTTTGAAGATCAGTTTGGGAATAGATTATATTATCAACTGAGTTTATCACCAAGAGTCAGCAGTTCTGATTCTAGATGTGTGCTGTTAAAAAAAAAAAAAAAACTTTGGCTTGCATATGGAGATATAATGAAGAAAGTTTATGTTAACTTTGTTTGTGATAATCCCTCCCCCAGAGAAATTGGTAAATATCCATCAACAGAAGAATGAATATAAATACTTTCTGGTATAGTCATTTAATGGAATATTTATAGTTCCACTGATATTTCTTCTGCCCAGATTAGTAGTCTCAACTAATCTCTTTCTCTTTTAAAAAATATTTTTTGAAAGTAGACCTTAAAAGTTCTTAGAAGATAAAATACTTTTGTAAGTATCTATAGTGACAGATGTTAACTACGTGTATTGAAATGCTTATTTTGCAGTGTATACAAATATCAAACCATTATATAGCTCACCTGAAACTAATATATGTCAATTATGCCTCATAAACATTTTTAAAATAAAGTAATAAAAAAAT
>SJYT01048987.1:93615-103911 GCA_006410635.1 Cephalophus harveyi
ATAGGAAGAAGATTTTCTTGCTTAGTTTGTTATTTTCATTTAACTCTTTCAAATATGTAGGTTGTGATAGTTTTCTTAAAATGCACTGATCTTTAATGTTAAGAAGTTCTGAGTCTTTTATCTTTTGAGAAAAATAAAGATCATTTCTGTTTAAAGAAGTCTTTAGCATGCATAAGGTGATATAATCAAGAAAGCTTATGTTAACATTGTTTGTGGTAATCCTCCATCACAGAAATTGGTAAATATCTATCAACAGAAGAATGAATATAAATACTTTCTGGTTTAGTCATTTAATGGAATGTTTAGAGCACTTAAAATTGAATTAACTAGAGCTTTCTGTACCACTATTAGTATAAGTATAGAGGCATGAGTACAGTATGATGCCATCTGTACAAAATGTAATCACGTGCAAGACAATGCTCTTTATACATTTATGTAATAAAAGGATAGAAGTCTATATGAGAATTATAAATAAATTATGAGTACTTCTTTGAAGGACAGGTGGAATAGAATTAAGGAGTCTTCAACTATATATGCATTCCATTTCTAAGTCTGGATGGTATATCCATGGGCGTGTGAGAAATTTTGTTAATTTTTTAAATTGAAGTATAATCAACTTACAATATTGTATTAATTTCAGGTGTATAACATAGTAATGATCACCACAAGTCTAGCTACGTTCTGTCTCTATACACAGTACATTACATTGTCATTGACCATATTATTCCCTGTGTTGTTCTTGTTCAGTCACTAAGTTGTGTCTTACTGTTTGTGACCCCATGGACTGCAGCATGCCAGGCTTTCCTGGCCTTCACTATCTCCCAGAATTTGCTCAAACTCATGTCCACTGAGTCAGTGATGCCATCCAACCATCTCATCCTCTGTCCCTGCCTTCTCCTCCTCCCCTCAATCTTTCCTAGCATCAGAGTCTTTTTCAATGAGTTGACTCCTTGCATCAGGTGGCCAAAGTACTTTATTCCTGTTATTCCCTATGCTATATACTATATCTGCATGACTTACTTATTTTATAACTGGAAACTTGTACCATTTTATCCCCTCCACCAATTTTCCTTATCTTCACACATCCCTCCCCTTTAGCAACTATAGTTTGTTCTATGTATCTATGAGTCTATTTCTATTTTGTTTTGTTTGCCTCTTTTGTTTGTTAATTCTACATACAAGTGACATCATATGGAGATTGTCTTTATCTGTCTGGCTGTTTCCCTCAGCGTAAGTATTCTCTAGTTCCATTTATGTTTGTTGCAAATGGCACGATTTCATTCTTGTTATGGCTGAGTAGTATTCCCGTGTGTGTGTTTGTGTGTGTGTGTAGCACATCTTCTTTATCTATTCATCTGTTGATAGACATCTAGGTTGCTTATATATCTTGGCTAGTGTAAACAATGCTGCAGTGAATCAGTTCAGTTCAGTTCAGTCTGTCAGTCATGTTCGACTCTTTGCGACCCCATGAATTGCAGCACGCCAGGCCACCCTGTCCATCACCAACTCCTGGAGTTCACTCAGACTCACGTCCATTGAGTCGGTGTTGCCATCCAGCCATATAATCCTCTGTCATCCCCTTCTCCTCCTGCCCCCACTCCCTCCCAGCATCAGACTCTTTTCCATTGAGTCAACCCTTCGCATGAGGTGGCCAAAATACTGGAGTTTCAGCTTTAGCATCAGTCCTTCCAAAGAAATCCCAGGGCTGATCTCCTTTAGAATGGACTGGTTGGATCTCCTTGCAGTCCAATTACTCTCAAGAGTCTTCTCCAACACCACAGTTCAAAAGCATCAATTCTTCGGCACTCAGCTTTCTTCAGAGTCCAACTCTCACATCCATACATGACCACAGGAAAAACCATAGCCTTGACTAGATGGACCTTTGTTGGCAAAGTATTGTCTCTGCTTTTGAATATGCTGTCTAGGTTGGTCATAACTTTCCTTCCAAGGAGTAAGCGTCTTTTAATTTCATGGCTGCAGTCACCATCTGCAGTGATTTTGGAGCCCCCAAAAATAAAGTCTGACACTGTTTCCACTGTTTCCCCATCTATGTCCCATGAAGTGATGGGACCAGATGCCATGATCTTCGTCTTCTGAATGTTGAGCCTTAAGCCAACTTTTTCACTCTCCTCTTTCACTTTCATCAAGAGGCTTTTGAGTTCCTCTTCACTTTCTGCCATAAGGGTAGTGTCATCTGCATATCTGNCTGTTTCCCCATCTATTTCCCATGAAGTGACGGGACCAGATGCCTTAGGAAGATTCTAGTCTGTCAACTTTTTATCTAGTATCCACTAAATTATTATGTGTGATACTTAGGAAGACACAGAGAGGAAAGAATAAATTCAGGTTTTAACATGCTCAGCAAATATTATGGGGTCTTTACACTGAGGTCTAAATTTGTAAAATTTGCTTATGGCCCAGATGGTGTTGTTAAATCCTCACAACAGCACTGGGAAGCAAGCATCAGCATTATCTCTGTTTAACGGGTGGGGGCGGCGGGGGAGGGGGTGAAACTGAGGCATGGACCATCCTGGTAACTTGCACAGCCTAGAAAAAGTCAGGCTAGGATGAGTGCCCCCAAGGCTGACTCCAGCCCTTGCCCTCCATTCCACACTGAACCGGAGCACGACGAAACACTGGCCCATCTGTGGGGGTTACGTGAGTGGACCCCGCAGAGCAAGCAGGGAGGAGGCTTGAGCACCAGGCTCTGCAGCCAGACTCCGTGGGCTTGCATCCACCCAGCTTTCGTGAATCTCGGGTGAACTACCCTGGCCAGTCAGCTTCAGCCTCCTCTTCTGTGCAATGGGCTGATAACGGTAGCAGTCTCGTGTGTGTGCTGAAGACTCGGTAAGCATGGTGTAGGCGTGTGGACAGGCAGCTGCGGCCAGGACTGCCATGAACGTGGCCTCTGCCTTCAAGCAGCTTACAGTCCAGCTGCACATGAGGGAGGCCAACAGTGAATGGCTTGAAGACAATCAGATAGAGCAAAATAAAACAAAATCACTGAAATGTCCAGTGGTGAAGGGCTGCTCAAATCAGTTATGGCATGTCCGCATGATAGAATGCTGGGCAGATTTTAAAACAATAATAAATTGATCCGTATGTTCTGATATGAGTCAAGATGCTGAGCTGATTGTTAAGTGGGAAAAGCAACATGCTGAACATTTGTGTGATGGAGAAAGAGATGGATGGAGGTGAGTAAGTAGGTAGAGATCATGTTTGTAAATACACAAACGTGTTCTAGAAAGATACACAATAGAGTGTAAACAGTGGTTGTTTGAAGGTTGGAACTGCAAGGAGCAGGGTGTGGAAGGCAGAGTCAAGATTTTTTTTCTTACTTTTTACTTTATATTTTGCTGTATTTTTTTTTTCTATGTAGTACTATTATTCTTAAATAAAACTTTGAATTCACACACATACAGACACACACATACACATCTGTGAGAACGGGGTTCTGACCACAAGAAAATTCAAGAAAGAAAAGGGAGAGACATCATGGGATGCTGGAGCCAGGAGTGGTTTATCCATGTGTTGTATTAATAATAGCTTCCATGGCTTTAGAATGAGGGAGGCAAGGCGTCGACAGAACCAGAGCAGAAGCGGAGCATCAGGGCGGGGGAGGAAGCCGCAGAGGCCTGCGCAGCCGCGAGGGGGTGGCCGGCCGGACCCAAGGGGAAAGAGGACGATGCAGAAGAAGGAGAAGGTCAACCCTTTCCCTAAAATTTATCCGTTAAAAAGTAAAATCAGGCCAAAATAGGAAAGAAAAAAGAAAGAGATTTCTTCAAACCCGAGAGAGCGTCACAAACCCCACTCGCTCCAGGGGGGCGGGGAGTCAAGTCTTAACCGTTTCCGAAAGCAAGCCCCTCAAGGCCGCATCTCGAGCCCGGCATCGTTTTACGTAGCTTTGTGTCTTTGCTTATTTGGGCCGTGCTGGGTCTCGTAGCTTTGTGTCTTTGCTTATTTGGGCCGTGCTGGGTCTCTGGCCGCGAGGGCCTTCCGGCTGCGGCAGGCGGGGCTGCACTCCAGTCGCGCTGACAAGATGCTCGCCGCGGGGGCTGCTCTTGTTGAGGGCACCGGCTCTGGGCACTCGGGCCCCAGGAGCTGGGGGTCCCCGGCTCCAGAGCACAGGCTCAGTAGCTGTGGGCCGCGGGCGTGGCCGGACCGGGCACGTGGGATCTTCCTGGCCCGGGGATCGAACCTGTGTCTCCCGCACCGGCCGGTGGATTCTTGGCCGCTGAGCCTCCAGGAAGCCCATGCTGCGTTTCGGTGAAGCGGGCAGGCAGGCGGCGGGCTGACCGCCGGGCTGTCTCCAGGGCCGCAGGGGCGGCCGGCGTGCCCGTGGCCTTGGCACCCGCGCCAGGCTGCGGCGGCCGCTGCCGTAACCCGAGCTAGCCGGGCTCTCACGCCGCCCCAGCCCCCGGGACGTCTCCGGTTTTCTCTCAGCGTCTAAGCTTTTCTCTCTGCATCTCTCCTCCCACATGTCCTCCCATCCTCTCTCCCTCTTCTTTCCCCTCCCGCTCCTGCCTTCAGCTTCTTCTGAAAGGCCTCAGAGAGCACCGCAGGCTAGCGCTCCCTTCCGCCGCCTGACCCATCGGCCCCTGTGCCAGCGCGTGTCCGAGACAGGCCTGGAAACCTCCCGGGCGGAGGCGGCTTCTGGGCTCAGCTCCCCGCAGCCCCCCGGCGCAGGGACCCGGCGAGCAGGCTTCTCAAAGCCCTTCTGGGAGTTACCGGGGGAGTGGGGAGGCTGACGCACCAAGCAAGACTCGGAATCGGCTGCGAGCCCCTTCCAAGCCGCGCACCTTTGGTGCAAGCATTGAATACTGTCTGTGCCCCGAAGCAGGACAAAGTTCCCTAATTATTTCCAGGGCTGAAGGTTAAGTAACAGAATATTCACAATGGAATCAACATTGTTATCTCAAAATTATATTTTTATATGGGAGTGAAGACTCTCGAGAGTCCCTTGGACTGCAACCAGTCCATTCTAAATGAGATCAGTCCTGGGTGTTCTTTGGGAGGAATGATGCTAAAGCTGAAACTGCAGTACTTTGGCCACCTCATGCGAAGAGTTGACTCATTGGAAAAGACTCTGATGCTGGGAGGGATTGGGGGCAGGAGGAGAAGGGGGCGACAGAGGATGAGATGGCTGGATGGCATCACGGACTCGATGGACGTGAGTTTGAGTGAACTCCGGGAGTCGGTGATGGACAGGGAGGCCTGGCGTGCTGCGATTCATGGAGTCAGAAGTCAGAGTCAGAGACGCCTGTGCGACTGAACTGAACTGAGGGCTTCCCAGGTAGCTCAGTGGTAAAGAATCCGCCTGCCAAGCAGGAGATGGGAAATCAGTCTCTGGGTTGGGAAGATCCCCTGAAGAAAGAAATGGCAACCCACTCCAGCATTCTTGCGTAGGAAACTCCATGGATGGAGGGGTCGGTGGGGACAGTCCGTGGGGTCACAAAAGAGTTGGTCACGACTGAGCAACTAATCGTAAATAGGAGTGTATTGCGTTATGTGTTTTTGTGGCTTACCTGCCTTGCCTGGGAAAGAGGCTACCCAAACATTCCAAGGAATAACTCTTGCTGTAATGCAACGTAGCTTCAAGTTTTGGTACAGAAAGGACTTTGGTGCCTCATGGGAGGATGGAGTTAGTATCAACTATTGGTTAAGGTCTGGTCACATTCGTCTCAGATGTCCTTGGGCCTAGGGAGCTGCCAGGGGTCCCACTGAGATGTGGATTCGGATTCTGAAGCCTGGGGGTGGCCTGGGACACTAACCATCCAAGGGCTTCCAGAGGTACCGATGCTTCTGCTCCTCAGACCACACTCTGGGAAGCAGGAATTTAGACTGGATGCCTCTTTTCTCTTCTGTCCCTCGGGGCTGCATTATGACTTCCTTAGACTTATGGTCCCTTTGCCTGGGGAACCCCTCCTCCATAAAAAGAAATTTAAAATTATATTTTTTGGCTACATTGGTGCATAGATGAGTATATTCATATTCTCTACTGAGACAGTGGGCTTCCCTGGTGACTCAAACAGTAAAGAATTTGCCCACAATGCAGGAGACCTGAGTTCAGTCCCTGGGTCGGGAAGATCCCCTGGAGAAGGGAATGGCAACCCGCTCCAGCGTTCTTCCCTGGAGAATCCATGGACAGAGGAGCCGGTGGGCTGCCGTCCGTGGGGTCACAGAGAGCTGGAGAAGACTGGGCGACTAACACTGCCGCCACTGAAACACATTCTTTCATCTCAAAGTTCATTTTTTCTTCCAATTTCCAAGAAATGAAAATATTTTCATGGAGACCTCATATTGTGGCTCCCAGGAACTGTCTCTCCAGTGCCCACAATAGAAGCTGGTCCCACTGACCCGTACTGAGTGCGTGCCGAGACTCTATTTCCTCATCTGCGAAATGGGGCTCCTAGGGGCTGCCCCCTTGCCTTGCACCTTTGCACAGACAGACCTGGTGCGTAGCAATGCCCTGGAAATGTTAGCTTTTGTTGCTAAAAGTTGCCCGACTCCTGGTAACTGTCATTGTCTCATGACCTATTGAAAGTCAGATTCTACATACATTACTGCTCCTCTCTTAAAGCTCTGCTTGATATGTCCTACTGGTTACGTGACCCGGATAATTTCCATAAATTAACCTCCTTTACCTTCCATTTCTGTGCTACCCTGCTGTTCCCCTTCAGCAAGGCCCCCAGCATCTCTCGGATGAGGCCGACAGCAACACCACACCAACTTCTGCCGTGACACTCAGCCTCCCG
Organism: Cephalophus harveyi; assembly: GCA_006410635.1. Lineage (NCBI taxonomy): Eukaryota > Metazoa > Chordata > Mammalia > Artiodactyla > Bovidae > Cephalophus > Cephalophus harveyi. The sequence continues at coordinate 100,371 of SJYT01048987.1, forward strand.
CGAGCGCTCAGCCGTTCATTTGCAGCTCGCTCTCAGCTCATCGTTTCAACAGAAAGGCGGTACGGCCCTGATGGATCTTGGATTAGCTGTCGATTTCTCTGCCTGTCACTCAGGGATGGAGAGGGAACCACGGGGCTAATTGCGCCAGGCCCTGCCATCATTGTTCGCGTGTTCCTTGTTGCTTTTAGCTCTTGACTCCTCTTGTTCTAAGGTTCTCAGTTCCAAGACTCCATAAGGCATAACCGAAATTGAGCAAAAGCTTTCTTTGGTGGGGAGGGTGGGTGAGAACAGAGGAAGAACCCTACGTATTAAAATATACACACAAATTGCAAGTTGCATCCCAATTTCATGTGAAAATTGATAGTTGCAGAGTGAAGAAGAGGTGATCATATTTTATGAGGCTTAATAAAAGCCCCCAGTCCCATTAAGAAAACAGTCATCACTAGGTCCTCAGCCTCACTTTATAGGAGGATAGACCAAAACTGCATTTAATTTTCCTTTGTAATATTTTTTGAGCCATCCACATAATCATAGCACGCAGGCCCCACCTGACAGATGCAGAATTTGCTGTAGATTTGAATTTTCAAGGCGTAGCCTTTTTTTATTTCCTCCTACAGGAATTTCTATCACACATACTCTTTGAACTAATAATTTCAGTTCATAAGTTTTCTTAGGCACTTTACATAGCAAGTCAAAGTATTCATTCATTAAAAGCACAGCCTGAGCTTTTAGCGTGGTTTCTAGAAAGGAGGGGCAAGTCAAAATCCTGCCAGTTGGTCGGCCTGTTTTCTGTTCGGTATCTTCATCACAAATCTTTCCCTTTGATACAGTTTCAGATCTCACTGCCTTTATTGATGGAAATACTGATGCTTCTATTACAAAAGTCTCTCTTTCCTCCAAAGGGATTTCCATCTGGGTGTCTTTTCCTTGTTCATTCTTCCAAGTAATTATTCCAAGTTTACTCATACCATTTCCAGCCCTGGTCTTCTCTGCCAACCTCAATTCTAAAACAGAAACTGGGTGGAGGGATTATCAAATCTCTAGATGGGAAATGTGGAAAATATTTAGAAATATTCACCAAGCTTTACTTCTAGTCATCACTACTTAGTTACAGGCGCTACATTAGTCATTGTCGCCTCGCAGGAAATACACAAGCCGTTTGGGAGCTTTGTTGGGAGCGCTGTGATGACGGAGGCTCTGGGCAGGTCAGAGGTGGGACATCAGAAGGACAGGCTGACCAGAAGGTTGACAAGGTTTCTGAGCCCCCAGAGCCCCAGCCCAAGTGGGCTTCCTACGGGAAGGCAAGGACAGACAGACACCTGGTAAGAAACATCCAGACAGTCATCCACTCTCCCCTCTGGTCTTCGGGGACCCAGCCACCACCGTGCAGGCTGCCTCTCGTTAAACATCCCTCCTTGACAGCATCCCTTCACGTGGCCCTAAAGAGCCTTGGGCACTTCCACACGAGTCCCTTATACATTTTAAGTGTTCAAACCAAATCATACCGGGGCCAGAGAAGATAAATGCCAGGGTTTTGTTGTTTTTTTTTTTTCCCCATTGTCAAGGTAACGATAACAGATTCACTAGAATTTACATAGCACCAAAGTCGATTTACATGCTTATTTACTCTGTTGTTCTCTTTTAAAAAAATGGAGTTACCCTAGCAACTGTAATATCACATGATGTTCAGACTAACTGTAATAGAAACACCTTCTGAAAAGAAAATACACATTTCACCAGATACATCTTATAGATGCATAAACTGTCGTCTATAGAATTTCGATCCTTTTAGAAATGATTGGGTGTGGTGCATGCAACATTGAGTACTTCCTCCCATTAATTACCTCGCTGGCTTCAGAGATGCTAGAATGAGGTTAGAGGCTGAGGGGTGCCGGGGGTGGGGGGGGTGGGGCACACAGGGAGAGCACTGGACCCTCTGCGAAGCTTGTTGATTGGAACATTGGCTGTGTGTCATGAGTCCATCAGCAGAAGGAGCCCATTACCAAATTCCATCTTTTGTTACCCTTTTGCATATGGGTAGAATTTATTACTTCATTCAAACTTTGTTCTAATTTTAAGACCGATGGTATTTTCCCTGGAGGGATGGTTTGCTTTGTCTAAAGCAGAACACTCTGATGAACTACTTTAAAGTAGAAGAAACCACCAAGAAATTGCACAGCCTTGGGCACTGTCAGCCAATTTGGGTTTCATTTAAGTTTTGCAAATTAATTTGCGTAAGCATGGGGTGAAATATAGCTCTTCTCAGGGGTCACACCAGGGCAGCTGTTCCTGGTTTTGGTTCAGTCTGGCCCGCTCAGGATACATCGAGGGGTTCTCAAAGGGGAACTCTATCGTTCCAGAAATTCGTGTAGGAAGGTTCACAGTTGCCAGGGTCCTCCTACACCCTGCTTACGTCTGTTCGATTAGGAACAAGGAGTGGCCTTGCTGGGTTGGACGTGCTTCTAGGAATCCGAGTTTTGAGCTTGCAGAAAACAGAAATCAGATCCCACACTTTGTACTCAAACCCTCTCCAAAGGGGGCTGCTGTGGTGGCGGTGGTTCCGTCGCTCAGGTGTGTCCGACTCCTTGTGACCCCAGGGACTGTAGCTTGCCAGGCTCCTCTCTCCATGGGGTTTCCCGGGCAAGAACGCTGGAGTGGGTTGCCATGCCCTTTTCCAGGGGATCTTCCTGACCCAGGAATCGAAACTGCGTCTCCTGCATTGCAGGCAGATCCTTTACCACTGAGACACCGACACTTCCCAGCGGTGGCCATGCCCCCAGCTGTGTGAGCTGACCTCTGACCCCCGTTCCGCGTATCCTGACTTGCCCTCCAGCATGTTTGCACGGGTTGAGGATCATCTGTTCAGAGAGGCTTTGCCTGGCCGCTGGAGCCAAGGAGCCTCTTTGTCCAGCTGCTTCTCCTCACAGCTGCTGTCCCTCTCTGAAATGCTGTTGTTTGCTGAAGTGTTTGCTTGTTTCTTGCCCCGGGATAGTAGATGCCACCAGGTAGGGACGCGCGGTTCGTCGCCGGGTCCTGGCTCCCGGCTCCCGGGACGTGATGGCTGCTCTGTGCATACTGACTCTAAAACTGAAAGACTGAAAGAAAGTCTGGATGACTTCTCTTTCTAACAGATCAAGGGAAGTGAACAGCAACTCAGCGTCTCTCTTGAAAACAAATAACTCTGGAAAGAAAGAGAGGTCTAGAAAGGCGGGCTGAATTTACAGAAGCAGAACCGGCCTTTGACAAATTAGAATCGGTGGAGAGAGGAATGGAGGTCGATGCTTCGCTCAGACAGCTGTCCTGAGCTGGCATCGCTGACCACAGGCGTCAAATGCAGCAATGCGTGGTTTAAAACACACCTAACTGAATGCAGCTGGTAAGGAAGCGCGGGTCCCCGGCCCCGGGCTCCGCGCTCGGCCTCGGCAGCCGAGCCCCGCCCGCCCGCGCGGGCTCCCCTCCCGCCGCCGCGGGCTCGCGCGCCACCCTCCGCCTCTCTCGGATTCAAGGCTCGGAGCTGTGAGTGAGCAGGTTCCTCGCACGC
>SJYT01048987.1:109977-201128 GCA_006410635.1 Cephalophus harveyi
TTGTATTTTAAAGACAGCAGCATGACAGGACCTGCACACGCGTTCCATTCTCAGCAGTCCCCCAGGAGCAGACCTTGCTGAACCCTACAAAATGCGTGGTGACCCAGCCTCTGCCGTTCCTGGTGTTGTCTCCCCAGCCATTTCTCGCACGCGTTTCTCTTCACCTCCTTTGGGTTTCTTTCTTTCTCTTCTTCAAAGATCTCCCTCAAACTCGGTTCCTCCTTTGAGTCTTGACACTGTCATTTTCCCTGCCTGGAATGACCTCCCATCCTGTCTGTCTTTGACTGATTGCTTCTCACACGTCATGTCTCAGCTCAGATGTCACCTTCTCAGAGCGACCCTCCCTGACCCCTGACCTACAGGGATGTGCCCCCAGCCTCCGCCGGTCACTATCCTGTACTCCATCCTTCTTTGTTGTGTGCATATCCATTGTCAGCCTCCCAAGGTATCTCATTTATTTCTTCCTGTATCTATTTATAGAAGCTGCCGGTATAGTGATTAAAAGGGGTAGATGTGTATAAGAGACAGCACCCCCACCCCGCCGCAAACCTGCTAAGTCAGAAACTCCAGACTGGAAGCTCTGCAAATCTGTGTCTTTGATAAAACTCTGGAGGAAATTGAGAGTTCAAGGACCCCTGGTCCAGTGGTCAGCGCTAGAAAGAAAGCCCAGTCTGTGTGCTCAAGCCCTTCTCACTTTTTCCCAGCAGTTCTCGGTTTCCATCCTTGCCCCCTGTGCTGCTTGAGGGCCAAGACGTCCAATCAAGGTCGCCCGGATATTGAAGACGGTTTCTTTCCGCCTGCTTGCAGGCGTTCACCCCGCTGCTCTCGTGACTGCCCCCCGTCTTTGCTCAGAGTCCTTTATCCCATTTCCAGGTCATTCTGTGTCTGCCGCCCACCAGGTGGGAGGGAGGCGGCGGCTCACTGGCGGTCTTTCCTCATCAACCACTTCGGGGTGGGTCACTTCTTTGCAATCTAAACATGAAAGCCTGCCCCCTCAGGGGTGGAGTGTGGGCAGGGCATGAGGGTTTTAAAACACCATTTTGGGGCCAGACCTGCAGAAACCCCTAGGGCATCATCTCCCTCATTACACCTTTGCCATTTATCACCGAGCCTGGTAGTTCCAGGGCCTCCTGCCTGTGTGTGTGTGTGTAACCAAAGTGAGTTTTAAGCTGCAGAGGGAGCTACCTAACCAATTTCCTTGGCCTGAGCCTCTTGGAATCCAATACAGCACAGATACAGGATGGTGATGAGAATCTGACACTCGCCACACGACTTGGGGCTACCCGCCCGCTGGATAAAAAAATGTCACACCCAAATGACTATCATTGGCCTCCAGTTCCAACACAACACCAAGAAAACATTGCAGCATTATGAGAATTCCTGTTCCCTCTGTCGATGTTTTCAAGATGGTTCTTAGCTCTGAGCAGGCATCGATTGCATATAGGTTAGGACCCACAGTGTCATTTGTCATTTCTGATATAATATCATGTTATCGTTTAAAGCCGTAATGGGAGAGGTGTCTGTGCTTAAAGCAAACCCGTGTCTCGGGCTTTGATAAATGGTTCGATGAGCTTTGTTTCTGCAGCGGTGAGTAGCTGGCTGGCTATTTGCTTTACCTTTTATCCAAGAATAACTGTGTGATGGGTTCTGGAAGCGAGCAGTATCATTTTGTCAGATGTGGTTCATGGCGAGCCGGGTGGTCCTAGCAAAACAGCTGTGGGATTTTAGCACCCGACAGGATGTTAGCGGAGGGCCTGTGTAAATCTGAAACAACTCAAGCTCCACATGGCTGCTTTCGGTTGAAAAGTTTTCAGCGCTGCTGGATTTTTTTTTTTTTTTAAGGTGAGAGGACAGGAAATACTGATGGGAAGGGGGCGGAAATGTACTTTAGATAGTAATAATTTTATTCAGGCAGAGCCTTTCTGAGAAGGAGCACTTTGAAGGGAAAGGTAGAGCCATAAGCAAGGAAAATATGAAACCAGTAATGAGTGACTGCCCTTAGCCCAGGCCAGCAGGGCGATCCGATTCCTGGCGGTGTGGCTCACACAGCCCTAGCTGCCCTCAGATGAGTGACCCACCTTCTGGTAGCATGACTCTCTTCATACATCATTGGAACCTTCGAAAATGTGGCCTGAAGCAGGTCTGGAGGGCTCTCTGTGCCAGCACCTGAAGATATTCGTGGGTTGCAGCTGGGGTACTTAATCCATCAGAGCAGGCAGTTTGTCAGAACAAATAGCAATGGTTTTGTGCCCACAGTTCCCTTCTCAAAATTCATGAAAAGCCAAATGCTTGCACAATTTCAATGCAGCTTTGCATGGAGGCAATGGCTGTCATTTCTCTCTGCCTTCTTTAAGGGGGAGAAGGGCCGGTCATGGATCATTACATAAATGGCACAACAGGAGCATTCCCCCAGCTCTAAATCTGGAAGGAGGTTTGGAGAAGTACCTGACGTGAATTTTTGCTCCTACTAGTGGGACCGTCCACCCATCCTTGGCTTTCAGAAAGGTTCTCTAAGTTTTCAATGTTCAGTGTGAAATGTACACTCAACCAGGGATACAAGGCTGGGATGCAAGGAACTGTGTTTTTGAGAGCCTGCCCTTAACTTTGCCATCCTCAGTTCAGTTCAGTTGCTCAGTTGTGTCCGACTCTTTGCAACCCCATGAACCGCAGTATGCCAGGCCTCCCTGTCCATCACCAACTCCCAGAGTTCACTCAGACTCACATCCATCGAGTCCGTGATGCCATCCAGCAATAGTCAATAAAGCAGAAATAAATGTTTTTCTGAAACTCTCTTGCTTTTGCTATCTTGGGGAACAGCAAAGTTTTTTGCCTGGTGAGTCCATACTTTCTCACAGCATTATTTTTAATTAATAAAGTATACTTGCTAGGCAAGAGAGAAGGTTTGCAGAATCAACAATGACTATAAGGCAAAAAATGGGCTTCCCAGGTGACACAGTGATAAAGACTCTGCCTGCCAATGCAGGAGATGCAAGAGACATGAATTTGATCTCTGGGTCAGGAAGATCCCTTGTAGAAGGAAATGGCAACCCACTCCAGTATTCTTGCCTGGAAAATCCCATGGACAGAGGACCTGGTGGGCTACAGTCTGTGGGGTCGCGGAGACTCAGACACGATTGAGCATGCACGAATGTATGCATGAGGCAAAAAAAAAGTCTACAAGCGTCATTAGGATCTGGTGCCAATGAACAGAAGAAATAGGTTCAAATATGTATATAATTAGATACATGTTTCTAGATTTATCATATACACACTTAGTATGCAAGTACGTATTCATATTCTTGTAAATGCAGTAGGTGTCTGTATTGGCTACCTAACCTGATCAGTACCATGTCTTATACTTGTATTAGTATTTTAAAACTGTATGCCTACTGTATGTGAGGCATTTATGTACCTTGGTGCATTTTATCCTCAGAGTATCTTTTAAGGAAATGGGATTATCCCCATTTTTCAGATACAGAGGATAAGTTTAGGAAGTGCTGCCATCATTTGTCCAAAAGCAGGTTCTTAGCTCAGGCCATTTTTAATAAGTCACACAAGGATTTGCATGTCATTTATTGTGCAAGCTGGGAATTGTGATGAGACGTGCGAATATAAAGAAAGAATTCACTCTCAGATATTATAAAATCAAGAACCAGCAGTGTTCCAGACAAAAATATTTCCATCTCTTTTTATGAGATTCCCAGAGTTAAGAGTTGAACCTAGGGTTCTTGTTATATTAAACCCAACAAACTTAAATGGCTGCAGAAACAAGGCTCATATTACCAGATCACTTGATTTTTCCTTTTTTTCCCAGAGAAAACTGTATGAACTTTTTGAAATGTTTCCATATCTTTATGACCTGTGTCTCTGTGTATGTGCTAAGTCACTTCAGTCGTTTCCGACTCTGTGTGACTCTATGGAGTGTAGCCCGTCAGGCTCCTCCATCCATGGGATTCTCCAGGCAAGAATATTGGGTTGCCATTGCTGCTGCCGCTAAGTCGGGACAGTCGTGTCCGACTCTGTGCAACCCCATAGACGGCAGCTCACCAGGCTCCCCTGTCCCTGGGATTCTCTGGGCAAGAACACTGGAGTGGGCTGCCGCTGCCTTCTGCAGGGGGTCTTCCTGACGCATGGAAGGAGCCTGTGTCTCCTGCGGCTCCTGCGTCGCAGGCGGACTCTGCTGCTGAGCCACCCGGGAAGCCCATGACTGGTAAATAATGCCAACTAATTCGCCTCTTCTCAAAATACTAGCAGAGTTTACGCAAAACACATTTGTTGGCACATATCCCTGGAGGAGGGCATGGCAGCCCACTCCAGTCTTCTTGCCTGGAGAATCCGCAAGGACGGAGGAGCCTGGTGGGCTGCAGTCCTTGGGTTGGACACCACTGAGCACACTGCCCATGGTCTCGGTGACCCACTGACTCCTGTCGACTCATCAGGACGGCTCATGGAATATGCCTCACTGCGCGTTCTGGCATGAAACCACCGTGGGCAGTTCCTCCGTGAAACGGACAGGCTTCAGGCTGTGCCAGGAAGGGCGCCGCCCACCCCTGCCCCGTGAGTGGGAGCGCTCCCCTGGCCCAGGGGCCTGGATCACTGCTCTGCTTCCCTCTGCTCTGAAGCTCCAGGGCTGCTTTGTATTTTAAAGACAGCAGCATGACAGGACCTGCACACGCGTTCCATTCTCAGCAGTCCCCCAGGAGCAGACCTTGCTGAACCCTACAAAATGCGTGGTGACCCAGCCTCTGCCGTTCCTGGTGTTGTCTCCCCAGCCATTTCTCGCACGCGTTTCTCTTCACCTCCTTTGGGTTTCTTTCTTTCTCTTCTTCAAAGATCTCCCTCAAACTCGGTTCCTCCTTTGAGTCTTGACACTGTCATTTTCCCTGCCTGGAATGACCTCCCATCCTGTCTGTCTTTGACTGATTGCTTCTCACACGTCATGTCTCAGCTCAGATGTCACCTTCTCAGAGCGACCCTCCCTGACCCCTGACCTACAGGGATGTGCCCCCAGCCTCCGCCGGTCACTATCCTGTACTCCATCCTTCTTTGTTGTGTGCATATCCATTGTCAGCCTCCCAAGGTATCTCATTTATTTCTTCCTGTATCTATTTATAGAAGCTGCCGGTATAGTGATTAAAAGGGGTAGATTCTCCAGCCAAATGACCTTGATTCAAATCCCAGATCTGCTGCTTCTTCACTTTGTGACAGTGGGCAGGTCACTTCTCCTCTCGATACCTCAGTGTCCTCATCTGCAAAATGCGGAAATTGGAACTAGTAAGAGTTGGACATGACTGAGCGACTTCACTTTCACTTTTCACTTCCATGCATTGGAGAAGGAAATGGCAACCCACTCCAGTGTTCTTGCCTGGAGAATCCCAGGGACAGGGGAGCCTGATGGGCTGCCGTCTATGGGGTCGCACAGAGTCGGACACGACTGAAGCAACTCAGCAGCAGCAGCTGGCAGCTCAAACGGTGAAGAATCTGCCTGCAATGCAGGAGACCCACGTTCGATCCTTGGGTCGGGAAGATGATAATAATAATAATACTTTACAGGGGTGTTACAAGAATTAAATATATTACGGCTGGTAAACCGTTTAGGACAAATATTTATGAAATGTTTGGAATAACGGCTGGAACGTAGTAAGCATTGTATCTGGACCAGTAGGGACTATTGGGCCTTCCTGAAGGCTCAGGGGGGGAAGAGTCACTTGCAATGCTGAAGAGACAGGAGACGTGGGTTCGGTCTCTGGGTCGGGAAGATCCCCTGGAGGAGAGCATGGCAACCCACTCCAGTATCCTTGCCTGAGAAATCCCATGGACAGGGGCGCCCGGTGGGCTACACTCCAAAGGGTCGCAAAGAGTCAGACGCAGCCGAGCGACTAAGCACACAGCGGCCATCGTTACTGATTTCGCCATCGGCACAGCATCATCTCCTGCATCTAGAATGTAATTTCCTCATGAGAACAGATGCCAGCTCTCTTCTTAATCTCTGCATTCTTCTTGCACAGTGCAGAGTAACTGCTCAGGAAATATTTACAGAACAAGCAGATGCTGGAAAGGAAAGTTTGAAGAGCAGTGCAACAGAACGCACTTGTCATTGCATGGTTAATTTCTTAAACGTCTCTCTCTCTTTCTTTGTGTATCCCTATCTCTGTACGTCTTTCTGTATAGGTCTCTCTCTCTCTTTCATTAAATTAAAATAAGGACGAGGATAAAGTTCCAGGAAAGCTGGGAAAATGGTTCACGAGGTTGCCCAGTCAGGGGTTTCCTTGCGAGCTGATATCTGAATAATAATGCCCACTTGAACCAGCGGCCCCCCATTAACGACTTTCACCAACAGGGTTCAAACACAGGAAGTGGCAGCGGTACCAGCAGGACCAGTGTAGTCATACTAATGATGCGGGGTGACGCTGCCTGGCGCTCCTGGGCAGAGCGCAGAGTGGAGAAGAAAGCCCCCACTCGGCGTGCCGGGCGCCGCGTTCAACAAAGGAATCCTGCCATTCCAAACTGTCGAGACCTTTAAAAATAAAAGATGTGCTGTATTTCCAGCACTATTCAGTATTCATGAGGCTTCGCAGCTTGTTGTAAGGCAAGATGAAAACAATACTCAGTAGATTTTCATAAGTGACATGTAACTGTAAGATTGATAGATGATGCAGTTTTAATGTATGTGAAGTTCAAAACCAACATGAAAGCTGCCAGCCACCTGAACACTGTATTTGAAGCCCACATTTCTCCCAGTGATGAACCCCGGCTTCTCCCCTCAGCCATCCTGCATCAATAAAACAAAGAGTGGGCACCGTCGTGAGTAAGGGTGAATGGCTCCTGAACGCCCACAAAGACGAAGTGTTGGTATGTTTTTGTTGATGTAACAGGGGTCCTTGTGTACACTTTCTTCTTCAAATTATATGATGGATCATGAATGGTTAAATATCTCCACTTCTGCTAATCGACGGCAAAGATGGTGGTTAATGGTTCTGGTGGTTCGGGGAGCACAGTGGCTGGGTGCACACCAGGCGTTCCCTAGAAAAGCCTTGCTGTATAAGTTCAGAGTTTATTGGCCACTGTGGATTTGTTATGTATTATACACACACACCTGCGTGCATGCACACACATATATGGTTATACATTGCATGTGAAATATTACATATGATATATGTATAATATGTATATGTATTATTCCATCTGTCTACCCTAAGTTGCTTCAGTCGTGTCCAATTCATGACCCCATGGACTGGAGCCCACCAGGCTCCTCTGTCCATAGGATTCTCCAGGCAAGAATACTGGAGTATTCTTGGGCTGCCATTTCCTTCTCCAGGGGCTCTTCCTGACCCAGGGATCAACCTGAGGCTCTTACGTCTCCTGCACTGGCAGGTGGGTTCTTTACCACTAGCGCTACCCGGGAAGCCCCAGTGTGTATTAAAAGATGCAGCTAATTAACCATGTACATAATCTCTAACTATGTAATATGTAGCATATACAGAGTTTCAAGAATTGTCATGGTCAGCCTCAATCAAGCAACATTTACGTCTATACCTGTCCGGTAAATGACCCTTAATGGAATGTTATAAACCATGTATCTTCATTTTTGAACCCTTCTTTCCTTTGTCTTATCACTTGTTGCTCACATTGATTGAACATCAGGACCTGCCGAGGTCTGAACAGGAAGTATGTGGAGAGGCTCGCCACGGACACAAAGAGATGACACAGGCCGGAGAGAAACATACATACGTGCCAGCAGGCACGCTTACATGCGCAACTGTGTCTACACTGACGAGCCTTTGCTTTTGTCCATTTTTTTCTTCCCTTCTCACTTGAGAGGACGGGACTTGGGCTTCTGTTTTTATTTTGCTTAGTTCCAGTCTGGTTAACTCAAAATGGATAAGATTTGAAAAGTAAACATTAAAATGTCACAGTATCAGCAGGTCTTTCTGTGGATAAGCCAATGCTTAAACAGCTTTATGCGCAAAGCAACCCTAAAAGTCAATATTGTTATTAGACCAGTTTTAAGAAGGGAGGAACTAAGCTCAGTGTGGCTGATCAACTCACTGAAAGTCACACAGCTCAGAAGCCACAAAAGGTTGCTTTTCACTGTCTCTGTCGGACAGATGTGACCCAGAAGCAAATGTCGGAGCAGCAGCATGCACCATTTAAGGACTGATGCTGCTCTAGCCCTTCCCTGGTTGGAAAGCGTGACTTGTGTGTGTCAGACAAGAAGGCTTCCAAAGCGCAGGGACCTTGTCCTTGGTCGTTGCGTTGTCTGCTCTGGTGCGAGGTCTGGCGGGAGCTGCAGCTGGGTGAGCGCCACTGAGGACAAGGGAGAAAGGCATTAGGAGGGGAATTCCCAGCGGGATTTGGGAGCTGGGAAATCAGTGAGGTTTTTCCACTTTTAAGGTAAACAGAATCAGAGACAAGTTGCAGACTGGAAAAATGAGACAGCCGTTACATGAGGTGGGACAGGCCCGACTGTCAAGACCAGGAGCCCTGCTCTGTAGAGGGCCCTGGTGGAGAGGAGAAAACGGAAGTGTCGGAGGTGACGGGACGCACCTGGAGGCACCCAGCTGATGCTGACAAAGCCCAGATTGGAAGAAAGTCTGGGTTCTTTTCCCGCAACTGAAGCTTGAAAACTTTCTGAATTTCAGAGCTGGTAATTTTTTCCCAGTCTTTCCATCATTTTGGCTGGATTCTGCTGAGAAGGACGATTGTTCTCAGAGTTGGAAGAAAGACCTCGAAGGTTGAGATACGGTCTAAACCATCGATGCTCTGGTGCCATCATAAAGTTCAGAGGAGGAAGCGCCTCGAATCTGAGCCTGCGGGCAGAGGTGCTGGGCCAGGTGGCAGCCGACGACGAGGACGTGCGGGCCTCACCTGTGCGCTCTGCGTGTCCACAGGGGCGTGCCAAAGCTGCACGCCAGGGTAAGGAATCGCGTGGTCCGTACAGAATCATGAAGAACATTCTTCCTCGGGGCCAAGGGTTTTTAAAATAGATTTTAAAAAACACTGCACCTGGTTCTCGTAGTTGAGCAAAGAGCCTCATATCAACTCCCAGAGATTTAGAGAGAAATGAGAACGCATTCCGATCTCCTCCTTCTTACTTTCGCTTCTTATCTGCTTCTCCTGGGCTCACAGCTGCCCCAGACACAGCGCCGTTCGCAGTACTGCTGTGCACCCCGTCCAGGCATCAATGCCTTGTGCACGTCCTTACCCTTCAGCGCACCCCCTTTTATAACACTCGTCATACTTGTTATTGTTTTCTGCCTCCGCATGACGCTAGAATCTAGTTGCATTGGACCGGATCTGCCTCGTTCATCACTGTATTCCCCACGATCTAACCAACAACGAAGCGTACCTAAAGCATGGTTGCTGTTAAATAAATATTATAAATTAATATAGGCACCTGCCCTTTCTTTCCCAGTGCTCGTGACTTTGGAATATTCTAGAACCTCCTGGGTGCGCTTGTTGAAGGATTGAGGAAGCGCATCCCATGATTCCTGCTGCCCCCACTGCAGGAAAGCAGGTCTCTCCCTCAGTTAAAAGGAAACCCATGTGGAATCGAGTAAAAGGAAGGCCCCCCCTCCTCTGTGACCCTGAAGAAGGGGGCTTGGGATCTCTTGTGAAAAGAAGGGAAAGGGCAACACAGGTGAGCTGGCGGGCCGCTCCTCTGACTTCAGAACACAAGTTATGTTCCTTGACCCACTTGTGCCTTCTGGCCACCACTGATGACTCATTGATCCGATCTGGGTGTTTTCTAGAAACACAGTCGGTTGGCGTGTATCCAGTCGACGTCCCCACGGTATTCTCCGCTTCTGGTGACCGTCTTCCAGAAGCACAGTGGCAGGGTTCTCAACCAGGTGCCTTTAACTCTTCTGTTTCATTTCCTTTCTGGGGTGTTTGTTTTGTTTTGTGGGGAGCTTGGTGTCGTTCCCATTGAAAGCCAGTGGCAGTGACCTTCTTGAAAGAGGCCCGCACCCTGATTTGTAATCTCAGAGAGCAGCCTCCCAAAAGGTAAGCTCTCCCCACCGAGGTGAATACCTCGAGTTGGCTTTTTTTAATTAAGGCTCCGCATTGTAACTAGTCAATGTACATTATTGGGAGAGTGAATGTCAATGCCACTGCTTTTTCTTTCTCTCCTTTATCTTTGTCAGTGATTCAAAGACATGATTTATGGTTAGTCTCCGAGTTTCAGCATCATCCATCAGGTCCTGGTCTCACTACAGGGCTCCAGGCTGTAAATCATGCCGAAGGCCTGCCACTCATTCTCCTTAACCCTTTGGAGGCGTGCTTCAGGGTCACTCTTCAAGAAGGAAACTGTGTGAGATCGCAGTTGAGGGGGGTCCGCCGGGGCAGTAGATGGGGGTGTGTGGAACCACTGGCGTTAATTGTTTGGCCCGAGACGGTAATTATTAAGACCCGGGTGAAACCTGGCCTGGGGCAATGCAGCCCACGCAGGCTGAGACACACGCAGTGACTTGAGAGACACGCTGATTCCTGAACCAGCTTTAGTCCCTTCTGCAACGTCTCTTATGGATGTAAAGTGCTGAGCTTCCCTTTGGAATCAATCACAGGCTAGTTCTGTTGTGACCTTGCAGAGATTATAGAATGAGTGCAAAGACCCATTAGCAGCTGCTATTTCAGGCTTTGTAAATTAACAGCCCTCTCCTCCTCCTGCTCCTTTTTTCCAGGCTCTGTGGCTCCCTAGCTCTCTGTCCCTTTCTCACTCTTGGGAAAGTGGGGAGAGATGGTGAAGGGTGAGGTAGAAGACAAGAATCTGTAGACAGTGAAGCAGGACTTTCTGTAGAATCAGATAACCCCCTTCCTGCCGGTCCCTGGCAATAACCACATTCCGTCTCCCAAGCCTTTGACACATGGAACACTGGATATGGGCCAGAACCCAAATAAGGGGCACGGAACAAATAGGGGTGCTGCCCTGTTGGAAGCCTGCAGCTGGAGATCGAGGGTCATTAATGAAAAATATCTGTTTGGGATCCATCCGTTCAGAGCTCGCAGCCAGTTGATGGCAATTTTATTCCTGAATTATGCATCACTCTGTTTTGCCTGGGTAAGCTGATGAAAACAACAAATAAATTGGCAAAAGATATATAGGTAAATAAAGTGAAAGGCTGTAAAATATGAACGTTCGTTGTCCAAACAGTGCTATCCTCCTCCCTTCTAATATACACTCTTCCTTAGAGGATGTTTGAGGGGCTCAGGGCCTGGATATTTTCAAACACGGAGCACTAAATATGCTCATCGTCTTCATCTTGGCAAAGACGTGGCCTTGTTAAACCCAAAGGGTTAATGCCCCTCAGTTCACTAGGGTGGTGGTCCTCAGGAGCCCCTTCTCTACCGCCGGTCACACTTTCCAGCATACAAAATGGCTAGTCTTATTATTTTATCTTTCTTGGAAAGAGCACAAGGATCTTTTCAAACTTTAAATGACCCAGAAGCTATTAATCCTCCTAACAGCCTTGGAAGGCAGGTAAACCCTTGCCGAACCAGTATTTCACTGAGAAACCCTTCTCCTCCTGCCCACCTCCCTGCTCAGATATCAGATTTATGTGGTATACACAGTGTCTGCAGACCTAACTACAGGTGACTTAGAAATGGGGCGGCTGCAGATTAATGTGCCCATTCACAATGATGTATTTTATTTTTTTGTGCTGAGAGCGGCCGGATGGCCTGCTGGTAAGGCATAACAAGGAGGCCGATCTCGTCTCCTGCTTCAGCCGATTACAGAAAGGACTTCTGTGGGGCCTCCCTCTGTTGTGAAGTCAGCTTCTGCTCTTCAAACCCTGTCACTAGGACGTCTTCTGTTTCTGCCGCGTGGATTTTGTTACGCCTCTGATCCAAAGAATTTTCCAGGCACCCACTATGAGGAAGAGCATTGTTCTGTTCCTGGGATTATCAGACAACTTGAAGAGAATCCTTCCCCTCTCAGCAAGAGAGAGGATCCTCCTTTCTTTATGTTGCTTGTCCCTGGGATCATGATCAGTTCCTCCAGATCTTATTAAGACCCAGAGACAGCATCCCAGCGGCAGGGAGAATTTGCGGCTCAAATACGCTTTTCACAAATTTGAATACGTCATTGAGTGAAGTTCTTAATTAGAAGGCCACCCCGACTATAAAGCTGGGAAGGCTAAGGACGGTCAGCTTACCTTGACCTCTGATTTGAAGGAACCCTGAATTATATGTAAGATTTTAGAAGGGGAAAAACACACACACACAGTTAAATTGAAATAGTTTGGCTAGTTCTGCCTGAACATAGCCCATTTGCATGATACCTGGTTGCAGGATGTCTGGCTTTGAGGTGCTCAGAATGCCAAATGCCCCGCCTTAAGAAATAGACGAACCGAAAGGCAGTCCCCTTTGCCCACCGTGGGCATCTCAGTCCTCCGGTTAACTCCAGACTATTCAACTGAGTGGCTCAGACCTTTGCTGAACCGGGTTTGGTGATACATCCTTGCTAGATGGTAGCGGCAAATGTAAATAAATGGTCTAAACTCATAGGCAGCAGCCCACTGGCGGGAGGCCAGGAGCAGACAGCTCAGCCCCTGCTTCCCCATGTCCTGTGTCCCCGGGGTTTGCTTTCGCACAGAGAATTCTGAGCTCTGTGTGTTAAACACAGGAGTTGCATTCCTTCCTACTACCTTCTCCCTCTGAATCCGTATTTTTCCCTCCCCTCAGCCCCACCCCCGCTTTCACGTCTGTTTTGTCAAATAACAGTGTGACTTTGTCTTTGACATTAAACAGTTGTATATACTTTTAGCAGAGTTTGTTTATTCCATCTGTATTTCCAATCAGTGCAGAAGGTTTACCAAAGCGGTTCATTACTGATTTATTTATGACGTATTTAGATAGCAAATATGGAACTGTCAGCAGTTGCTGGCTAAACAGTGTTGACAGACATTAATAACATATGGTATAGCAATAGAATTATGATCTTTAATTTAAAAAAAAAATTTTTTTTGATCCTCAACATGCCTTTTGGGGTTTTGTGTTTCTTAGGTAGTTGGGTGCAGTGGAGGAGGCTTTTAAAGAAAGCTATGCTTTCTTTTTATTTGTAACCTTTGGGGTTTCCTGGTGGTGACATTAACATCTTCTGTGTCTGTTTAGCTGTTCAATTTAATGGAAGACAAATCCTCCCAAAGGTTTAATTTACTCTTGCAAAACTGAAATCACTATATTCACACCGTGGGAAATGGCCCTAATCTTCCCAACCTTCAGTCGCCATCAAGCATATAATTTATTTCTCCCCCTTCAATACATTCCTCATTAGAAAACAAAGTTTTTGATATTTAAATGTTACCAAGTTCAAATGGAGGAGTCTTGTCTCCGGTTCCTGCAAAATGCTTTTGCAGGCATGGCTGCTCCTCCTTGACAGCCACCCATTTACGTGGGGTCAGAGCAGACAAACGTGGGTTTCTGACCTTTGATTGGCTGTTCCTTTAAGCATACATGATCCTCTCGAGCAGCGAGGGGAGAAATTGTTTGACTGGGCTCAGAGGCAAAGCAACTGGTATATCAGGGTTACAGCAGAAGCTAGCCCATCCTCGTGGAGGCAGGTAAGCTCATTTTAGCGAGGCTGCGATCCAACAGGCATCACAGGCTCTCTGGCCAAAAATTGTTCCATGGTCCTGCAAAACGATCCCATTTTCCAGCATGGAATTCTTTCTCTTGAAAAATGGACACTGTAGGTCACAAGAGAAAGCAAGGAAATCAAACCAGTCAATCCTAAAGAACATCAACTCTGAATATTCACTGGGAGGAATGATGCTAAAGCTGAAGCTCCGTTACTTTGGCCACCTGATGCAAACAGCTGACTCACTAGAAAAGACCCTGACGCTGGGAAAGATTGAAGGCAGGAGGAGAAGGGGACGACAGAGGATGAGATGGTTGGGTGGCATCACCGACTCGATGGACATGAGTTTCAGTCAACTCTAGGAGTTGGAGATGGGCAGGGAGGCCTGGCATGCTGCAGTTCCTGGGGTCGCAAAGAGTCGGACACGACTGAGCGGCTGAACAAGAAGAAGACAAAACCAAAGTTCTCTACAGTGGCCAATGCCAGCGAGGGCCCCCTTTGAGAAACACACCATGTTGTCTATAATTGCAGGGCTCCGGCATCCCTGTGAAGCCCAGCAAGTGTCTGTGGACCCTGTTAGAAGCAAGCGATGACTGAGTTCATTACATTTTTGTGTGTGTAGATGGATGCTCTGAACTGTGGCTCCTGGTCCCTAGAAGGAAAAAGCAAGTGTGGACATGGAATAATTTACCAGACTAAGAGAGTTTAGAATTCAACCCTGGGAAGAACGAGTCAATCAATCAGCAGGAATATTTCGTTGAACTTCAAGATTCTTTACTAGCTATTGGGTGACAATTGCCAGAAGATGCAGAGGAGAGAAAGACAGAGCTGCTTCCTGTGAGAGGGCGGAGAAGGGCTGACTCAGAGTCTGCGTGCTCTCCTTGGGAATCCACTCTTGCCTCTGCACAGCAGCAGTTGTAACGTTTGAGCAGTGGCCTGTGAGGGTGAGAGCGTGAGACCAACCTGGGGATATGAGCAAGCAAGTCAAAGGCCCTGAGGTGGAAGTGCATCGGAAATGCCAAGAGATACCTAAGAGGTTACTGTGGCGGAAAACGTTACGGTGCAGAAAGCAGAGAGGAGCACAGAGGAGACTGAGACGATGTTCTGAGACGGCTGCAAGTGTGAACTGTGAATGACAGCGTGTGTTAGGCGCTCAGCTCGTCACTCACTCACTTTGCGACCCCATGAATTTGTAGCCTGCCAGGTTCCTCTGACCACCATGGACTTCTCCAGGCAAGGATGCCGGAGTGGATAGCTGTTCCCTTCTCCAGGGGATCTTCCCAATCCAGTCATTAAACCCGGGTCTCCTGAATTACAGGCAGGTTCTTTGCCATCTGAGCCAGGAGAATTGATGCCGTTAAGGGATAATCACTAATACTGTTTGAGTGGGAGAATGATTATGTTTCCAATAAGGAGAGTACTTTTCTTTTAGAGATACGCACTAAAATACTCATGGATGTAATGATATGAATTCTGAGATTTGCTTCAAATTAATACTGGTGGGGACAATGGTTGACGGGATTGAGTGAAACAACTTGATAAATACTGAGGCTGGTTGATGGTATACAGAGGTGTATTATTCAATTGTGTCTGTATCTGGATATGTTTGAAATCTTCCATTAAATAATAGATTTTACAGTAAAAGAAATCAAACCCAAAGAAATGACAACTCATACCATAAAGGGCCATGGAGCCCATTTGAGCTTTTTCCCTAAAAATAATGGAAAAAACATCAAATGATTTTGAGCAGAAAAGCAGCCTGGTTTGATGTGCATTTTCTAAAGCTCACTGAGCCGCTATTTGGACTGTAGATGCTCTGCTAATTTTCCACTGCAGCTGTGACAAATTATTACAGATTTAGTGGTTAAAACAACATAAGTTTATAGTGTTACAGTTCTGGGGACCATCAGTCTGAAGCTGGTTTCTCTGGGCTAAAACCTAGGTGTCGGCCGGCTTCATTCCTTTTGAGACTCTGGGAGACAGACTTTCCACCTCAATCCAGACCCTAACAGCTCCGTCAGCCCTCGGCCCGTGGTCCGTCCTCCCTGCCAGTCAGCCCGGCATCACTCTGACTTCTGCTTCCATTGCCACATACCCTTCTCTGCCTCTGACCTCTTTTGCCTTCTTCTCGTGAAGCCCCTTTGAGGCCTACCCATTGGATTCATCCAGATAATCCAAAACGATCTCATCCCAAAGCCCTTAATCACATAAGGTAACAGTGACCCTTAAAGATGATCACATCCTAATTCCCAGATTGCGTGGCTGTTACTTTAGGTGGTTGAATTAATGAAGGAGCAGTCACCTTGCCCTCTCTGGCTTCCGAGGTACTCAGTGGTAAAGAACCGGCTTACCGATGCAGGAGACGTGGGTTCGATCCCTGGATTGGGAAGATCCCCTGGAGAAGGAAATGGCAACCCACTCCAGTGTTCTTGCCTGGGAAATCTCACGGACAGAGGAGCCTGGTGGGCTACAGTCCATGGGGTGGCCAAGAGTCAGATGTGATTTAGTGACTAAAAGATAACAACAACACCCTGCCTGGTCTGGGGGGAAGAGCGGAACGGAACACCCGGGATGCAGGCTTTTGCAGGCATCCTTGTCGGAAGGGCTTTGGCAGGACTGTCTGCATTTTGGGCAAGAGGCTTTGGCAGAGGCCTCCGCCATGCACTGCGCAGTGCTGAGCAGCGGCCTGGGCCTTGACGCACTCAGCGCCAGTAGCCCTCCTCCTACCAAGTTGCGACGCTGGCTGAGAGCCACGGGGCGGGGGAGTGGCTGGATCCTGGCTGTGATGGAGGCAGCCTGACAGGTTTCCCGAGCCTCCTTCTCCTCCCACTGCTGAGCACCGCCAGTGATGGTCTGCGTCTCGTGTGGATGGTGCAGAAGCAGAAAAATGGTCGCAGCCTGCTGTCCTCATGTGTCTGCTTAATCTTTTCCCCAACTAGTTACTCTGCTGCTCGAGGACAAAGGCACTGCTGTTATTCCTTCTCCCCCCACCCGTCCCCGTGACTGGAGCATTGTAAGACCTCAGTGAATACCTACTGCCTTTGATTTCATAGTGACAGTCTCACTACACCTTCGCTCCGCCATTGTGGGAAAGGAGCTTAATATCCTGCACATCATGCGTTCTCGTCTAAATGAAACAGAAAACTCCGTGTTAGCTAAGTGCTCCGGAATAAGCACAAAAGGAACAAAAGCAAAGAAAAACTGCAAGCTGGAGCGTGCTTCTCCATAGCAGAGCCGTGTAGAGGCTCACTGCTGATCATTTTATGTGCTTCCTTAACCAGCACCAGCCCTTACTGAACGTGCACTGTGTATTGGGCCCTGGACCTGCTGCTTCACGTGCACTGCCCCCATCTTCAAAGCAGCCTGCAGAACAAGCATGCAACCTATTTTATAGCATCCCCGACTCAGTGGACATGAGTTGGAGCAAACCCTGGGAGATAGTGAGGACAGGGAAGCCTGGCGTGCTGCAGTCCATGTGGTCACAAACGGTCAGACACGACTTGGCATCTAAACGACAACATAGATGGAGAATGTCACACTGCCCACGGCCTCCTTCTCCTCGACAGAGGAGGAGCTGTGCCAAAGGAGGTTAAACCACTTACCCTAATTCCCAAAGATGGGCCAGTCGTGGGCTATCAGAATTCTGAACCTTTGCTCTTAAATTTTTTTTATCATATTGCCTCAATTCTAGGCAGCCTAGGGTGCTTTGATCCGATGAAAGGAAGTCAACTTTTAGCATTAGAAGTAAGCAAGACTTAACTGTTTTCTCAATGGCTTTAGGCTTGGAGTTCTGAGGTGTGATACGCCTTCTAATCCGTCCAGCCTTGCAGAGAGAGGCGGTGAGGGGGTGGTTTTTTATTTCAGGACAGGAACCAGCCACTCCCTCTGTTCTCTCTGCCTTTTTCCTTGGCTGCTGTGCCATGTAAAAGTCATCACGGATGAATCATCCATACGCAGATCAAGGGACACGATAGGAGCTGTTTGGTCTTTTCCATCCTTTTCGATATGAATCATTGTCATGTTCTCAGCCGTGGCTGTCCTTACATAACTCTAGCTGCCCCCTCATCGAATCCATGGGCACAACTGGCCTTGAAGTTAATGGGGAGAGGACAAATGAGGTTCCCGGGTCCAAGGTAGGGGACTGGGTCTGAGCCAAATCAACATTTGGTTTCTAGTTTGTGGGCTCACTTGTTTGGGGGCAGGGAGTCTCACACTCACGGGTCTACAGGGACCAGGTAGGCTTGGTAAACTAGCAACCTGGGCCACAGGCAAGGCGCTCTGAGGCCAAAGAGACACACATGGGACAGTCTGGCTTCCCACTGCACCCCTCGCTGCCCCGCCCCGCCACGCCCCGCCCCGCCCCGTCCTGCCACACCAGGATGGCTCCAGAGAAGATGCCACCTGGAATGTGGCCAGATGTAGGCTTTGCCAAGGGAATCCAGAAGATTGACACTTTATGTGAAATCTCCCAATTTTTAGATCTTGGTAATTCACTTGTTTTCACAGCATGCCCCAAACCTATCCCATCTAGAGGCTGAATTCAGTTTATTAACTCTGCCTTGAGGTTTAAATCTGACTTCCTAAGCCACATGTGGCTGACACAGGGTTGGTTCAAACTGATATGTGCTATGTAAAGCACACATCGGATTTCAAAGGCTTAGTCCAAAAACGTAGAATGTAAAATATCTCTGATTTTATATTTACTGCATGCTGATATGAGAATATTTTGGATCAGTTCAGTTCAGTCACTCAGGCGTATCCACCTCTTTGCGACCCCATGAATTGCACCATGCCAGGCCTCCCTGTTCATCACCAACTCCCGGAGTTCACTCAAACTCACGAACATCGAGTCAGGATTGCATGAAATGTTCCCTTGGTATCTCTAATTTTCTTGAAGAGATCTCTAGTCTTTCCCATTCTGTTCTTTTCCTCTATTTCTTTGCATTGATCGCTGAAGAAGGCTTTCTTATCTCTTCTTGCTATTCTTTGGAATTCTGCCTTCAGATGCTTATATCTTTCCTTTTCTCCTTTGCTTTTTGCTTCTCTTCTTTTCACAGCTATTTGTAAGGCCTCCCAGACAGCCATTTTGCTTTTTTGCATTTCTTTTCCAAGGGGAAGAGATACTATCTCTTCCATGGGGATCTTTGCTTTTTTTGCGTTTCTTTTCCATGGGGAAGAGATACCCCACATCCAAGTAAGAGAAACCCAAGTAAGATGGTAGGTGTTGCAAGAGGGCGTCAGAGGGTAGACACACTGAAACCATACTCACAGAAAACTAGTCAATCTAATCACACTAGGACCACAGTCTTGTCTAACTCAATGAAACTAAGCCATGCCTTGTGGGGCCACCTAAGATGGGTGGGTCATGGTGGAGAGGTCTGACAGAATGTGGTCCAACAGAGAAGGGAATGGCAAGCCACTTCAGTATTCTTGCCTTGAGAACCCCATGAACAGTATGAAAAGGCAAAATGATAGGATACTGAACGAGGAACTCCCCAGGTCAGTAGGTGCCCAATATGCTACTGGAGATCAGTGGAGAAATAACTCCAGAAAGAATGAAGGGATGGAGCCAAAGCAAAAACAATACCCGGTTGCGGAAGTGACTGGTGATAGAAGCAAGGTCAGATGCTGTAAAGAGCAATATTGAATAGGAACCTGGAATATTAGGTCCATGAATCAACGCACACTGGAAGTGGTCAAACAGGAGATGGCAAGAGTGAACGTCAACATTCTAGGAATCAGCAAACTAAGATGGACCGGAATGGGTGAATTTAACTCAGATGACCATTATATCTACTACTGCAGGCAGGAATCCCTCAGAAGAAATGGAGTAGCCATCAAGGTCAACAAAAGAGTCCGAAATGCAGTACTTGGATGCAGTCTCAAAAATGACAGGATGATCTCTTCGTTTCCAAGGCAAACCATTCAACATCACAGTAATCCAAGTCTATGCCCCAACCAGTAATGCTGAAGAAGCTGAAGTTGAACGGTTCTATGAAGACCTACAAGACCTTCTAGAACTAACACCCAAAAAAGATGTCCTTTTCATTATAGGGGACTGGAATGCAAAAGTAGCAAGTCAAGAAACATCTGAAGTAACAAGCATATTTGGCCTGGAATACGGAACGAAGCAGGGCAAAGGCTAACAGAGTTTTGCCAAGAGAACACACTGGTCATAGCAAACACCCTCTTCCAGCAACACAAGAGAAGACTCTACACATGGGCATCACCAGATGGTCAACACCAAAATCAGATTGATTATATTCTTTGCAGCCAAAGATGGAGAAGCTCTATACAGTCAGCAAAAACAAGACTGGGAGCTGACTGTGGCTCAGATCATGAACTCCTTATTGTCAAATTCAGACTTAAATTGAAGAAATATTTTGGCTAGATTAGGTTAAATAAAATATATTCTTAAAATTAATTTCACGCTTTTTTTTTTTTTAATGTGGCTACTGGGAGTTTGAAACTGTATCTGTAGTTCACATTCTGTATCAACTGGGCAAGAGTGTTTGAAGTCTTTACTCACTCGCTACAACAGACAATAATAGTCACAGTTTCCGTTTACTGGGCCCTTACCATGTACCACTCTAGGCAGCCCTTTTTGAACTTTCTTTCATTTTATCCTCAAAATTGTCCATTTAGCTTATTTGTATCATCACCATTTTACAGATGAGAAAATTGAGGCCAGCTAAACAGTGGAGTGGAGAAGGCAGTGGCCCCCCACTCCAGTGCTCTTGCCTGGAAAATCCCAGGGAAGGAGGAGCCTGGTGGGCTGCAGTCCATGGGGTCGCTAAGAGTCAGACACGACTGAGCGACTTCACTTTCACTTTTCACTTTCATACATTGGACAAGGCAATGGCAACCCATTTCAGTGTTCTTGCCTGGAGAATCCCAGGGACGGGGGAGCCTGGTGGGCTGCTGTCTCTGGGGTCGCACAGAGTTGGACACAACTGAAGCGACTTAGCAGCGGCAAATGGTGGAGTAACCTGACAGTCACACATAGCACAAGACAGATTTGATTCTGGATTTACCTATGGGTCTTTCAGGTAATAATACCCATGCAATTAACCATTATGCTAGCAAACAATCAAAATAAAACAAGGGATTTGGACAAATCTTAGGAGTATTTGTTGTTGGCTTCAGGCGTGTGTCTGAGCACCCATTATAGCTCACAAAATTAATGTTTCTCTCCAACTTAAGAACTTATAGGCAATGCTTCATGTAAATTCAGAAGGCAGAAAATATTTCCATACAAGTATATTTGCTTTGTGCAAAATGTACATATTCTTTTTATGTTGAGAGTAGACCAAGTATCGGTGCCTTGAAACGCTCCTGAAATGCACAAGAGGTGTTCCAAATGTCAGGAGATCTATCCCGAGTCCCTTTAATACTCACACAACAGGATGTACGTCTTTATTCTTTTGTAAACATGTGGCCACACTGTTGGTTTGTTGAGGTTAGACCTTTACCTACTGGATTTTCTTAAGACATGAGACCAAAGCCTATTCATCTAGACCTGATGCTTGTCCCCAGTTTTACGCAATAGATTCACATGTGTGAGTGAAGGAGCTGCAAATGGAGAACCATCCCTCTGTGTCCCAAGCCCTTTATCTGCTTCCAAAAATATTTAAGACCAGTTGTAGAGGGCAGGATGGAGCTTAGGGTTCAGAGAATCCTGGGCACCAAGCCTGATGACATAATTTGTGAGCTTCGACCCTGGTCAAGGCACTTACATCCTCAGAGGCTTAGTTTCCTCATGTGAATAATAAAGGCAGTAATAGTCACCACACCTGATTGCTGTCAGGATTCCAAGAGATCAGGTCTGAGAGCAGTCAGCATAGATGCCGGCAGGGGGCAGGTACTCAGATAAAGCAGTTGTCATTATCATTAAATAATAATGATCATGATGATGGTAATGATGACGGGACTTTTTCTTTCCGTTTTTTTCCTCGCCTATGCTTCCCTGACCCTAACACTCAGGACTAAACTTTATCAAAGAGTTAAGACAGATCAAGAGGGGAAAATATTTCATCGCCGAGCCCCCAAGGTCATGGGTATTTGGATGAAACACTTATCTCTTCAAGGCTTTGCAGCTGGGTCCTTTGTCTCCCGGCTTTTCTGAAGACTTTGTGTGAATGTGCAAACATTTGAGGAGTATCAAACTCTTGGCGGGTAGTGGCAGTTGCAAGAAACCTGGTCCATTTTTCTACCTTTCACCCTGTCAGTGCACAAGACCTTGGGATTTTTATAATCCAAATTGATACTCTCAAGGAAATCTCTTCCATTGTAGCTCTCTGCCCTGGAAAGATTCATTTTCCTGTGGGCACTTCTCCAGCCCTGGGTGGATAACGGCGACTGGAGTGGCATTCCTAACCTTGCCTTGACAAGGTTCGGGTCTCGCTAATTTGAATCTCTCCTATTTTGCTCCCATCCACCTGGCGCTGTTTGATTTATCTGCACCTGTTTGTGGATTCACTGATCACTTTCTTATTACTCTTCCTCCTCCATCCATTTCAGTTTGCAGGCGCCTTTCGGGTGATTTCTTACGCCACCCCTTACCACCTGCTCCAAACTGACAAATTATCCACTCAAACTGTTGCTGCTGACCTGGCGTGGTCTCTTCCCAGGGATATAAGTGATGCGGTGCCGAGGGATAGTGATGCCCTGGGAACATGCAGTCGTTCCTCGTGCAGCCTTGTTTGAAATTCAAGCACGCCCCGCCTGCTCACTGCTGCCTCAGCTAAGGAAGTGAGGAGGGAACAAAGGGAGAAATTGGAAGGGAGCTGGAGTGGCTGAGAAATTCAAGCGCACCAATTATGAGATCAGAGAACTCTCAGACAGCAGTCCTTTCAGGGGGCCAGCATCTGATTCTCCAGGGGTTAAACGTCGAGAGGGGGTGGCAGATCCCTTCTCAAATCAGGCGTGTTTCGAAGCCCTGAAGTTTGGAGGCAGGGACCTGTGGGCCTGACCCCAGGAGCAGGTGGTCAGCAGAAGCGATGCCCTCAGCTGTTTGCCTTCCCACCTCATGGTCCTCACCTGGGGGGGGGGGGCGGTGGGCAGTGGACGCCCACGCTTGCCCGCTGCCTCGTATGTGGATGTCAGCATCCTAAGCCCCATCTGTACGAGTTAAACTCTTTAACCCGCCCGGATCGCAGATTCTCGGCCGTGACTGTTCCTATCGGTGCTGTCACACTTTGCTGGAGGATCAAGTCCAAAAAGTCAGTGAAACAACACAGATGCAAACAGGCCTGACCTTTGAAGAACAGCCTTTGCTGTACCACCAAAGTTCCCCTTTAGCTAGCAGCGAGTGGCATTATTACCCTAAGATCGATTCCTTTAGAAAAGTGTAGAAGCTTAGTTAAAAAAGAAAAAAAAAATGGAACCTTGAGCCAAGGTGAGGGCCGGCCGCCGCCTCGTCCAGCACAGGCTCCCCAGCAGTGCTGGTAAGCGGGGCGCTGGCTGCCTGGTGCCACCTCCTGCTGTGAGCACTCTCTCCCGTTGGTTGATGGGGAAGGAGAAGATGGGAACCCCTGCGACTCACCTCCTCTGTGCCAGGCACTTGCCCGTGTTTCCCGTTTACTCTTCGGGCCAGCGCTTTGAGGTTGGAATTGTTAATGCTGATCTGTGAATGAGGAAGCTGAGAAGTAAAGAATTTCCCAAGTGTGGGATCTTGGGCCAAACCCCTTGACTGCGTGCTGCCCGCCCCTGGGTCACTGGGAAACGGCGCCCAGGATTGCCAGGCGCTCATCACGGGCGCCGCGGCCTGTGTGCTGAGGCGTGCAGGTGCCGGCGTTGCACGGTGCCTGGTGGAAAGTGACAACCAGGCGGCTTCGTGTCGCTGCTGTCCCTGTTGCTTAGATGAACTGAGCACAGAGCACCCAAAGTCAACAGCGAGAGGGTGGGGACTCTGCCGCCGTCTCCCCCACCCCGCCCGCTGCCTCGCTTGTTACAGCGCCAGCGTGAACCCGCTTGCTTTCGTGGGTGATGTCTTTGTCCCGCAGGCACAGCAGGGGACCTGAGGGGCTCTGGGCAGCTTGGGGACCCTTCTGCTGCCCTGTACCTGACCCGGGGGCCCCCCAGGCTTCTGACTGCGCTTCCCTTCCCTCTTTCCCGAGAGCACTGTCCCCACGAGGACACGCCTCTCCTCTGTTCTACCTACCATTTTGGTCTGGCGTGAAGTCGGCTTTTCCGAGCCACAGAAGAGACGTTTGGGAATCACAGCGGCACGGTGCTGGCAGCTCTCACCCACGATCCAGACGCACGCGGACTCTGACCCCCGTTCCGCTCTCAGAGCCGCGGTCTGTGCCCCGGAGGAGGCTGACGGGCCGACCCCGCAGCATCGGCGCGCGGCCTGGCTGTGAAATCTCAGAAACCAGGTTCAGCGGCCAGCATTAGGGAGCTGGTTAAGTAAACGGAGATAATGTCAATACTCGCTAGCCACACACACATAAAACCTGACAGGTAGCACCATCTTGTCAGGGTTTAAGAGTGCTGCTCAGAAAGGCCTCCCATTCTAGTTCCAAACAGTCAAATAAATGGATGTGTATGTATGTGTTAGTCGCTCAGTCACGTCTAACTCTTTGCGACCCCATGGACCGTAGCCCGCCAGGCTCCTCTGTCCATGGGATTTCCCGGGTAAGAACACTGGAGCGGGCTGCCATCCCCTTCTCCAGGGGATCTTCCCAACCCAGGGATCGAACCCAGGTCTCCTGCATTGCACGGAGACTCTTCACCAGGTGAGCCACCGAACTGAAAGTCACGCCGTCGTGTCCGACTCTTTGCAACCCCGTGGACTACACAGCCCACGGGGCTCTCCAGGCCAGAATACTGGCGTGGGTAGCCTTCTCCCTCTCCAGGGGATCTTCTGGACCCAGAGGTCAAACCCAGGTCTCCCGCATTGCAGGCAGATTCTTTACCAGCTGAGCCACCAGGGAAGCCCCAATAAGTATGCTCAGTCGCTCAGTCGTGTCTGACTCTTTGTGAACCCATGGATGGTGGCCCGCCAGGCCCCTCTGTCCATGGGATTCTCCAGGCCAGAATACTGGAGTAGGTAGCCTTTCCCTTCTCCAGGGGATCTTCCAGATCCAGGGATCAAACCCGGGTCTCCTGCACCGCAGGTGGATTCTTTACCATCTAAACCACCAGGGAAACCCCAAAAAAATGAATGCGTGAATCCAAATGGTATCGTAGGCCAGTGTTGCTTGGGAAAGGCTGGCCTGAACCTGAGCCAAAGTGGGCTTCCGAGTTCCTCCCCCGACCACCACAACCACATGCTGCTGGGTAATACTTAGAAAAGTACACGCGTGGATGAGCGTGAGATGAAACAGCAGGGCAATGGCCTTGAACTCATGGAGGCTGCGGGGAGCACTATGGAGGACGAGGACCTCTCCCAGGGGGATGGCGGCTCCTCCCTGTCCTCCCCATCCTCCCCATCCTCCCTATCCTCCCCATCCTCCCCATCCTCCAGAGACCTCTCCCCAGGGGGGATGGCAGCTCCCTCCCCAACTTTCCCCATCCTTCCCCATCCTCCAAGAGAGCGGAAGGGCCTTTTCCTGGGTAGAGGTGGCCGCCTGGATAAAGGTAGATGATACACTCTTCAAGTGTGCGCAGACTCGGGAACACAGCTGGGGTGTAGAGCTAAGTGTAAGAGAAGCAAGTTTATAGGACATAGCTGGACTCTCAGTCAAACTGTATGTGTGTGTGTGTGTGTGAGGGTGTGAGTGTGTGTGTGTGTGTGAGGGTGTGAGTGTGTGTGTTCACACCAAAACTGTTAGCAGCGGTTACTTCCGGGACAACGAAGAAATGTGTGAAACTGACTTTCTATTTTAAATATGTCTGCAGTGTTTGTGTTTTTTATAGGAAATATTTCTTTGGTAATTAAAGAAAGGGCTTACCCCTGCAGCTCATCAGTAAAGAACCCGCCTACAGTGCAGGAGACGTAGGTGTGGTCCCTGGGTTGGGAAGATCCCCTGGGGAAGGGAATGGCCACCCGCTCCAGCGTTCTTGCCTGGAGCATCCCATGGAGGGGAGCCTGGCGGCTACAGTCCCCGGGGTCACAAGAGTCGGACACGACTGAAGTGGCTGAGCACGCAATTAAGGGAAACGAGAGAAAGATAGAAGGGAAGACAAGAGAGCAAAGAAGGAGAAAACAGACACAGTTACATTCCCACCGAGTCCGTCTGGAAATAGTAAGAGCAGAAGTGACTGCGGCAGTAGCGTTGGTCGCTGGTATTTATTGAGTGATTTTCTCTGTGTGCCAGACTCTCCCAAGCACGTTACTTGAACTGAGCCATTTCATTCTCACAGTAACCTGGGACGAGGGCTAATCATCATGCCCTGTTTGCATATGAGGAAACAGGCCTTGAGAGTTTAAGTAACTTGCCTGAGGTCACGAAAACAGTGATCGGACCTCCATTTAAAATTAAACCTCTCCGTTTAAAATTAAACCTCTAATGATCGAAGATAAAAGTGCGAAACAAAACAAAGCAAAACAGGAACTCTGTGAAAGCCCCAGCCCGGGGCCCCTGGCTGCACCGGCAGGAGGCTGCCTGCCCATCCGCCATCCCACCCCTCAAACTCCTGGGGGCCTGTAAAAGTGTCTTAATTTCTCTTAAATTAGAGGGAAAAAAATGAACTTTTAAGGTCAACAAGAATGTTGTTGCTGTTGTTTTTTTCTCACACCAGAAAAAAGAAAAAGAAAATTTTTAGAAAAAAATATAAATTTTCATAAAAATGTATTAAAGCTTGCTTAAGGAAAAAGTTTAAATGTGGAAGCATTGAAAGTAACATCCAGAACAGGCTTCTTTTTGTTCCTGTTTTTTTGAAGCTGGAGCACAGTTGATTACCAACATTGTGTTGTTCAGTTGCTCAGCTGTGTCTGACGCTTTGCGACCCCACGGCCTGCAGCACCCCAGGCTTCCCTGTCCTTCACCATCTCCCGGAGTTTGCTCAGACTCGCGTCAGTATTGATACTATTATGGGGGAAGAGTCCCTGAAGGCAAATGTGCCGAGGGCTCCACAGAAGCCCGCAACCAGCCTGCCCCGACGTGCACCGCCCACCTACGTGTAATCCACACCAAAGGCACATCAGTCAGCAACTTCAGAGTCACCCCGAGCTCTCCCCACGGCCAGAAACGGCCTCTTTGCCGAGGACTGGGTGCACACGGGGAGCCACCGCGCCCACTCTTCCTGGACCCCCCACTCAGAGCCGGGAAAGAGAGATCGAGCTGCAACGATTTAAAGGGTTACATAAGCAATGGCAGCATGCTCATGGCAGCACTCAAGCTTCTTTAGCAGAAAAAAGTGTGTGGAGAAACCTGATTCTTATCATCTGATTTCTTTATTTTTTTAAGTGCCAATGACCTTTCTTTTTATTTACTTTTCAACTTTTTGCGTTGTACAGGGCATAGCTGATGAACAGGGTTGTGATAGCCTCAGGTGGATGGTGAAGGGTCAACCATATATATATCCATTCTCCCCCCAGGTTCCCCTCCCACCCAGGCTGCCACTTAGCTCTGAGCAGAGCTCCCTGGGCCCTGCTGGTAGACCTTGTCGGTTACCCATCTTAAAAGCAGCAGTGTGAGCGTGTCGGTCCCAAACTCCCTGCCCCCATCCTTCCCTCCGGCACCCGTGAGTTCAGTCTCTAAGTCTGTGAGTCTGTTTCTATTTTAAGTAAGTTCATTCCTATCGTTTCTTTTTAGAGTCCACACATAAGGGATGTCATACGATGTATCTCCTTTTCTGTCCGACCTTCTCAGTATGACAGCCTCTAGGTCTATCTGTGTTGCTGCAAACGGCATTCAGTTCAGTTCAGTTCAGTCGCTCAGTCGGGTCCGACTCTTTGCGACCCCATGAATCACAGCACGCCAGGCCTCCCTGTCCATCACCATCTCCCAGAGTTCACTCAGACTCACGTTCATCAAGTCAGTGATGCCATCCAGCCATCTCATCCTCTGTCTTCCCCTTCTCCTCCTGCCCCCAATCCTTCCCAGCATCTCAGTCTTTTCCAATGAGTCAACTCTTCGCATGAGGTGGCCAAAGTACTGGACTTTCAGCTTTAGCATCATTCCTTCCAAAGAACACCCAGGGCTGATCTCCTTTAGAATGGACTGGTTGGATCTCCAGCAGTGATTTTGGAGCCCAGAAAAATAAAGTCTGACACTGCTTCCACTGTTTCCCCATCGATTTCCCATGAAGTGATGGGACCAGATGCCATGATCTTCGTTTTCTGAATGTTGAGCTTTAAGCCAACTTTTTCACTCTTCTCTTTCACGTTCATCAAGAGGCTTTTTAGTTCCTCTTCACTTTCTGCCATAAGGGTGGTGTCATCTGCATATCTGAGGTTATTGATATTTCTCCTGGCAATCTTAATTCTAGCTTGTGTTTCTTCCAGTCCAGCGTTTCTCATGATGTACTCTGCATAGAAGTTAAATAAGCAGGGTGACAATATACAGCCTTGCCGTACTCCTTTTCCTATTTGGAACCAGTCTGTTGTTCCATGTCCAGTTCTAACTGTTGCTTCCTGACCTGCATACAGATTTCTCAAGAGGCAGGTCGGCATTACTTCATTCTTTTTAATGGCTGAGTAATACTCCACTGTTTATATATGTACCACATCTTCTTTATCCACCCTCTGCTGATGGACATCTAGGCTGCTTCCAGGTCCTGGCTGCTGTAAACTGCTACAGTGGACACTGTGGTGCATGAATCCTTTTGGACCATGTTTTCTTTAAATAATGATAGTAGTTTAGGGTAGATTCCTGTTCATGTAAAGCTATATAGCAAAGGATATTAACAGACCTCTTCTGGAAAACTCTGTCTTGACATTCTTTACCAGAATACAGGATAACTTTCAAATAAAGGTATAACGGGCACTGATCTGTGAATTTTTGACTTCCTAACTCCCTCAGTAGAACTCTGAAGCATTAGTTCACAATTGGGGAGGAAATAATTTATATACTGGTCAGGAATGTTTTCATTTCAAAGGACAGAAAGCCCAGCTCAAATTAGCATCAACCAAGACTTCACTGGGTCTTGTAACTGAGCGATATGGAGGTAAATTTGGTCCATTATGGCTGGATTCAGGAGTCAAATTGCTTTTCTCTCTGCCGGCTCCATTCTTAAAAAGTTCTCTCTTCTTGGAGGTGGTCTCCTTGGCTCAGAACCAACAGGAAAGGAAAGCCTGCTTTGCAAAGATGCCAATGAAATCTCGCAACTATTGTTTGTCAGATTTGGCTGAGAAGCCCGTCTCTGGACCACTCCCCACGGGGAAGGGGAATGGTGCACTCCGAAGTTCAGGCAGACATGGGCCACATGCCCCTCAGGTGGCCTGGTCGGGTTAACTTTCTCTGAGTCACAGAACAGAAAGCAGGAGTGGAGTGGGTTCTCCGCCAAAGGAAAATCCAAACCAAGGTGTTGTCAATCAAAGCAAGAGCAGAGGACGAGGACAATGGGAAAAACAAAAAAGGTGGCTAGTGCAGTATGTAATTGGTAGGAAGGAGCATAAAACTTCAGTTTCCATTTAGTTATAGAGTTTTGCAGCATCTGGCAAACAGCCCAAAAAGCATAAGAAAAACTTTTAAAATATGTTCTCGAATGGCTACACATTTAGCCAGCAGAGAATACTGACTGAAAGTTTGTCATCATTTCCTCGCCCATGCCTTGAAAATGTGTGCAGAATCCTACCTCTTGGCCCTCTCTGAAGAAACATGACAATTGGGAGTCTGGATCAGTCCTTGAAGAAAGCTGGTTGCTGGATTCCTTCTGTTGCTGCACCTGGATGCGTGGTTAACAACCAGAGCAAATAGGGGCCACCGAGCACTCTTCAGTCAGAGAAGGCAATGGCACCCCACTCCAGTGTCCTTGCCTGGAGAATCCCATGGACGGAGGAGCCTGGTACGCTGCAGTCCATGGGATCGCGAAGAGTCAGATACAACTGAGCGACTTCACTTTCACTTTTCACTTTCATACATTGGAGAAGGAAATGGCAACCCACTCCAGTGTTCTTGCCTCAAGAATCCCAGGGACGGGGGAGCCTGGTGGGCTGCTGTCTATGGGGCCGCACAGAGTCGGACACGACTGAGGCGACTTAGCAGCAGCAGCAGCAGCGCTCTTCAGCGCCTGAACTGAGCTGACTGCATCCTGACGGAATCCACAGCAAAAAGTGTTTGAATTGTAATTAACCAGTCAATGCGAAAAACTGGGCCTTATATCATCAGTAAAACATGGTACTAGGCTTCACACACACATACACACAGATAAATTTGATAGAGAGATATTTCCTATAGCCTTCATTTCTTTTGAAAGCCACTGGATTTGGGATACCACTGAGAATTTAATCAACGAACTAATTGGACTTTTTTGCAATTTCATGCCAATGAACGCTGCTAACCTTAGTGGTTGTACTTCACACTTGAGATCTGAAAAGTACCTGGAATAAAGCGTGTCAGAACAAAACTGCTCTGTTATTTTGACATCTAAAGGGCAATACTGGGTGTCCTAAGAGTGAGTCCAGCCTGGCTTTATAATATCCTGCGGTTCCTTTGTCTGAAAGGACGATTTAACTCAACAAGGACTTCCTGAATGCCTATTGTAGGGAGGACATTGTGCTAAGCTGGACATTAGCAAAAGCTGGTGCAGAGGGAGTTGCAGGCACCCATCAGGCATGAGTCTTGGCCTTGCATTGCTTCCAGTCTACTATGAGGACCCACAACGTACAGGAATGTACAGTGCCAAGTAAAATACGGCAAGGAGCCCAAATCATGAAGTGATTCACATTGATATCATCAAACACTCATTTCAACATGCCTGCTATATGACAGGCTTGGTCCAGGGTCCTGAGAAAATAGCAAAGAACGAAACACACAGGATCCCTGCTCTTGTGGAGCTTATATTCTAGTGGAGGGAAGCAGACCACAGGCAATCAAATGAATTATGAACTATGTCCAATTATTAAATGCTGTGCAAGGAAACGAAGCAGAGTCAGGGCGTCGCGGGGGTGAAGGAGGGTATGCTGTCATGAAGAATATTCAGGCAAGGTTTCTTTTTATTGTTCAAATTATGAAAGTATGATAACATATTTACAGGAGAGTTGGAAAATATAGAACAAAATTACATATAGTTCTGGTCTATATTACAATTTTTTTCGAGTAGATAAATTAAAATTTTTAGTTGGAGTTTCAATATCAAGCTCTCAAAAATTAATAGAATGAATAGACAGAAAAGTATTAATAGAAGCATACAGTAGACCTGAAAAGCACTCTGAGACAATTCAACATGATTAAGACTTATATAATTTTCACACAACAGTAGGATATAATCTCTATTCAAATTCTCAGGGAAGGTCTCGTTAAACAGCTAGCATCTGAGCAGAGAAAAAAGTGAATCCAGGAAAAATGTGTAAAGCAATTTCAAATCCCACTGTCCTCCTTCACCCTACCCCACCCCCGTGATTAGTAAACACTCAATAAACGCTCTTGTTATTGTTATCATTAATATACTAGGAGCCCTGAATCTGAGATGAGAATAGAACTGCAATTAGCTTGACTACAGAAGCTTGTGAAGGAGGGATGTGGCCTTTCAAAGAGAAAGGTGGGCTGAAAGGTCTCCATGGACACTAAGATGGGGAGCCACGCCAGGGCAGAGCTGTGGGTGTTCAGCCCCTGCAGACGTGCGCTCCCTGTTCGGTGCTGTGTTTTAGCTGAGCTTATCACAGCCTGAACTGGGGGCTACGGTGAGCAAAAGGATAACACCTATCAGCACGGAAGCCGCCCGGCGAGCATTGCCTGGGCTGTTCCCCCAGAGCCCGCCCACCTCACCCCTGATTGCGATACCAGTTTGCGGTTCTGCAGCCCATTGTGCTAGCTCGGGGACCAAAGCAGCATTATATGCCATGCTGAACGCGCTCTCGCCGCCCCTCCATGGGGAAACCATGCCAGGGTGTCTTGTTGCCATTTTAATCCTCATTTCCTGGTACACAAGGGAGGTTCAGCGGCTTTTATTAGATGTGTGTGCCTGCTTCCCAGAACTACCCTGGCTCCGGTCTACGACCAGATTCCCATCATGGGGGCATTCTGGGAAGTTTTTCCTGAGGAGGGGAGAAGTAGGGGAGATAATTTAAGAAAATGTGAGACTATGGCGTCATGGAGATGGGAAGAAGGGGTTATATGAGGGTTAGACCTAAGAGCCCCTCTCTGCCCTGGGGGCAGCACCTTCCTACGTCGGGGGCTGGAGTCCCTCCTGTCCCCGCTCCTTCCCGGGACCAGGTACCTGTCTCTGAGGCCTGGCTCTTCATCTCCCAGGATTCTTCTTTTCAGGCAAAACCTGCTTCACCAGTCACCTCCCCAGAGCTGTTGTTTAGGCGTTCAGTCGTGTCCGACTCTGCAATCCCACAGACTGTAGCCCACCAGGTTCCTCTGTCCATGGGATTCTCCAGGCAAGAATCCTGGAGTGGGTTGCTATGCCGTTCTCCAGGGGATTTTCCTGACCGCTGACTGCTAAGCCCTTCAATTCCTGATGAGGGAACAAGCCTAGGTCATGGAGGCTGTGACCAGGAGTATAAGTGGGGTGGAGGGTGGGGAGGGGGATTCCTGGCAAGGAAGAGAAGGTGCAGAAGTGGAAGGGAAAGGAGGCCAGGGCCAGGTCACAGAAGGCCGTGATTCCTCGCTAGAAAATGCCATTTGCTGCCAGGGTCAATCGGGACAATAACGGTTCTCGAGCCCAGGTGTGGCCCCGCCAGCCCTTACTGGCCATCAGCATTTTCCTGGCATCAGCCTCATCCCAGAAAGTGCTGTTAAAAGCAACTCGCCCTGCGCTCATCCCGTCCCGGTGCTGTTCACACCTCGGAAAGGTGCGTGGCGTCCCCGCGCGTCACTCCCAGATCCGTCACCCGCAGAAGACAGCTCAGACGTGTTGGGCCGCTTTCATCTCTCCCTATAAATCAGTCCTCTCTCCCCTTAATCATTCGGCTTGCTCTCCTCTGAACTCCTCCAATTTGTCTACATCTTGCTGGGACCAACTTGTCTTAAGAGTGAACACGCCGGTCACACGCGGCGGGCGCTCCTCCACAGACTCCCTCCGTCGCCCCGAGAAAGCCGTGCAGGGCCCTGGCGGTGAGCAGGGTTGACGATGGCCCGTCTCCAGTTTCCAAAGGGGCCATTTCTTTCTGCGGCAGAGCAGACCGATCGTTATTTTTAGCGTCCTGATGGTCAGGCTGCGGCATCCGAAAGGCTGTGGTCGCATCGCGTATTCAGGGAAGTCACCTGGCTGGCGAGGTTCCGCACGTCGCTGGAGGAGCAATCGCCCCGGCCCCGAGCCCTCGGTAGAGGGGAAGGGAGGGCGAGCCCCCCGCCCAGCGCCCCACCTGTCTGCCCCACGGCCCACGCGCAGCCTTTGCACCGGCGCCCTCTGCTGCCAGGTGCCCAGGGGCGCTCCGGACGGGAAGGGTCCCCACCGCACCGGAGCCTCCAGCTGCAAGCCAGTGAGATGTTACCTTTCCCATTTTAAAGACCAGGGAACTGAGTGCCAGAGAAGCGAATGCGTGCCTCACAGAAATCGTGGATGGGAAAGAACTTCAGTAGTCAGGGTAACACGCTGAATGGAATTTGCTGGGCCCAGGACTGCAATCATGATGGCAGGCAGGTGATTACGAATGGCAGGGGCGCAGGGAGCTGGAGTAATGTAGGGGTGGATGGAGTCCCTGGCTGACCCTCACTGCTCAGTCCAGAGCAGGGAGCAGACGCCCAGCTCTGCTCAGAGACCGTGCCGGGCGGGTAATGTCAGAACTTCCGTGTTCAGGAGACACGCCACATTCACACTGATGCACATGAGCTTTTTCTAATTTCAAAACAGATTGTGGGTCAAATGCCACAGGTTGAGGGCTAGATGTCAGGCCCACCTTCCGCAACTTATAACCCCTGATTTCCACAAAGCTCTCCTATCTGTTATCTAAGTGTCAGAGAACCCTGAGACATCACTGCTGAGACATCATCTCCCTTTGCAGAGAGACCACTATGATGGGGGGAAGTTTGCAAATCTAAGAAATGTTGGAAGGACGATTCAGACACAAAATCACAGTTTTTCTCCCCTCGACGGCACAGCCTTGCTTTCACTTTGGGAGAAACCTCTCCTTCTTAAGGATCAGAAAGCTGAGGCTCAGATGAGGGCTCTGCTGACGGCTGATCGCGGGGGCTCAGCTGTCACAGTCTGGTTCTTTCAAAGCACGCTACTCTCATCCTGCCCTCAGCTGGTCTCCTAAAGACTCTGTGGGCTGAAAGCCTCTGACTTGTGGCTGGAGCACGTGCTTTGAGTAGCTTTCAAGTTACAGAGCTGTGTGTGTGCTCAGCCATCCACGAGGCCTCATCTGGCACCTACTATGATTCAGACAGAAATGGGAAACACTGAGACGCATGAAGCAAGATCAGACTTTAAAACGGTTGGCAAAGGGGCCCCTGAATTTGGCCAGCAGACTTATTTTGTTTGCCCCCCACCACAAAATGCTACACACTAATTAACAGTGGTGTTAATAATAATAAACACTATTGCCAACATTTAATGATCAGATCTTGCATAAAAGTCCAAATTCCCACTTTTTTTTTTTTTTTCAAAATCCAAAAATCTGTCACCTTGGTTCTTAATTGGTGCCTGTTAAGATCCTCTAGAGCTGGGTTGTGGCCACCCCCTTCCCATGGGGCAGCACTCAGCAAGACTTCCCAGTTCCCACCTGTTTCTGTTGTCTCCCTGAGGCCAAATATCAGTAGCTATTTATCATCATGATTTTGTCATTCTTTTCATAAAGAAAATGAGATGTTTCCCATAGCGATGTTTCTTAAAAGTGAGAAAACAGGCTGAGAGAGCGTGTAAGAAAAATGAGTCTCTCTCTTTGTGGAGGTGAAGAATGTTCTAACATGTATATTAAATGAGGCAGTGTTGCTTTCCTGGTCCCTGTTCCACATTTGAATTTGCCACCCTGTTTCAGAGACTACCTAACATAGTCTCAGCAGGTAAAGAATCTGCCTGCAATACAGGAGATGCAAGAGATGGGGGGTTGCTCCCTGGGCTGAGAAGATGCCCCGGAGGAGGAAATGGCAACCCACTGCAGTATTCTTGCCTGGAAAATTCCATGGACAGAGGAGCCTGACAGGCTGCAGTCCATGGGGTGGCAAAGAGTCAGACACGACTGAGCACACGGCTCCTGATACAGCCGAGTGCAGGTTAGTCTAGACGCCATGCAGCCTGAATCCCCGCCGAACGGTGAATCAGCTGATTCATCGCAAGCCGGGTCAGAATCAGAGCTGCAGCCTGTGGAGCCGCTGGCTCCATGGCAAGTGGGCCCATTTTCAAGGGAAACGCTGATGCGCAAAGGAGATCTGCTTTGTCCTCCCCTTCAGGGCCTTTTTTCTCAGGATTTTCGTAGAACGCCAATTTCTCCCTTCTCCATTGGCACAAGACTGCCAGGTAAACACAGAGTCTATTTGAAATGCTGTGAGTTCCCCCATAAAATCTGGTGTCCTCATCCATCCATTTCAGTCCCTCCCTCTGGCTTTTTAAACACAAGAACAATCTTGAGCAGTTTAGCCAGTAAGGAGAAATGAAATTTGTGAAGCTTAAGTCCCTAAGAAAGAAAGCGAGTGCTGCCGTTCCTTTTTCCTCCTGCAGTTCAAAGGGCGGAAACTGGGATGCTCATCCCGGTTTCCGCTTCGTTTTGTATTAGATTTGTAACTGAACCGTAATCAGCAAATAAAACTCCCTGCTATACTGATCAGAGCATTGTTCCTCATCCTTGAATTGACAAAGTTTGGGATATGCTATAGGCTGAGAACCTGTGACTCTTGCTTCACATAGAGGGGCCAGAATCCTAGAAATTCCTAAAGGACACCTTATGGATGATCTGGTACTTAGGTTACAAACTCCAGGCTTCTCAGGACAAATCGCTTATATGGGTGAAGCAAGCCTAGTGAAGACTCTTAATGATCAAAGAAGGTGCCTACACCCATCCTCAGCTCATTATAGACCTGGAGGAATGTATGTCCATTATGAGCAGATTTGCAAATTGTTCAAAAGAGGCCAACAAGCTGATATTTTGGTGAAATCTTCTGATTTCCCTGGGCCAACAACTAACTCATACTTTGTTTTTAAATACTCTGGACCAAATAAATTTGACTCCAGACTAGATTTGGCTCAAAGTCACCAGTTTGATACCTCCAATCCTGGTTCCAAGTCTTCATTTTTGAGAAAGGAAACTGAGGATCTGCTAGATGATACTCGAAGGACAGTTAAGGACAGAGAGCTGGTGTTCCCACCCACACTGCTTCGGAAGCTGGTCTGAGATAAAACAAGAAGACTATTTCCCTCTCAAATGAAGAGCAATGAGGCCTCTCAGCTTCTGCCCCACCACGACCCCCTCTCAGGGGAACAACAACCTGCCAGTCAGAATAACCCAGCCGAGCTCCGTTTCCACGAAGGGACGGAGTTTAAACTTTTTCCATTTCTGCAGGGAGGAAGGTCTTTTGTGATGATACTGAAGGGAAAGTCGCTCAGTCGTGTCCGACTCTTTGTGACAATACTAGGAGCAAGTAATTACTAAGGGTCAGTAAATATTTTTAGGATAAACAGAAAGAGGAGTGAGTTAAGAGCCCACAGCCACACGAGCTCGAAGACAGTGGTCTCAAGGTCTGAGCGCTGCCTTTGGAGGAGTTGCTCCCACGTCTATTTCAAGTTCTGCAGTGATGCAAAGTGCCCTGTAGAGCTACTGTTTAAGAGACAGTTGTTTGCCTTTGTTTTGTTTTCTTCTATGTCAGGGCTTGGCAAACTGTAGCTCATGGACCAAACTGTTTCAGCAAATAAAGCTTAATCGGGACACAGACAAACCCGTTCGCTTACATATGACCGACGCCTGCTTTTGTGCTGCAACAGCAGAGCTGAGTCATTGCAACAGAAACATTATGACCCACAAGGTCTAAAGTGTTTGCTAATTGGCCCTTCACAGAAAAAGTTTGCCGACCTCTGCCAGATATCATAGACCCATAGTGCACCCACTGACTCATTTTAAGGCACACTTAATGTTTGAGTAAGAAGGACTAAGAAAATGATCTTGGGTCTCCAGAATCAGGAGCTCAAATGATTATAAAGGAAATATTCAATCCAGACTAGGTGAAAGCTGCTGTAAACCGGAAGGCCTTCTTTTTCTTCCCGAGGTGACTGCATCTGCTCAGCCCCAGGGATCGTCACCCAGCGGGAAGGCAGGTCCAGTCTTGCCAAGCCTTGGACTTTTCAGGAACATCCATAAAACTAGATTTCTCCTGTGAAATCTCCATTTTAAAAATAGTGGAGTTTGCATTTTTAAAAATGAACAGACGCTCTCTAGGTAACGGTGGGGCCACCTCTTAGTGACATCTGCTGTGGCCTTCGGGCTCCCCTGGGGGCTCAGATGGTAGAGAATCCGCCTGCAGTGCAGCGGAGCCGGGCTCGATCCCTGGGTGGGAAAGACCCCCTGGAGAAGGGAATGGCTACCCACGCCAGTGTTCTTGCCTGGAGAATCCCATGGACAGAGGAGCCTGGAGGACTTGAGTCCATGTGGTTGCAAAGAGTCAGACATGACTGAGTGACTAACACACATGCACACACACACACGCACGCACACACACACACACACACACACACACATGTGGTGGTCATCCGGGAATGATCTTATCTTTCTCATTTCTGACCAGCCCACAGAAAAACAGAATAATGGGAAAGAGAGATTTTTGTGACAAAGTAGTAATTAGAAGGAGGCTGCCAAGGGCTCATTACAGGCCTCTTTTAAATGCCAGCACCTTTTGTGTTTGCCTTCAAACAGCACCAAACACCTAAATCACCGTAGTAAACACAGATAAAAAGAGACAGAAAGGTTAAAAGTATACTCGTCATCTTGTGGGTTTTTTTTTCTTCCTAAACGTGTTTGAGAGCAATGTTGTTTCGTAAAAACAATATGACCCCATTTCTAAAGCAATATTCATGCTAAGCTAGTCAGCTGTTAAATATACCCAGCAGTTTGCATTGTGATGAAGCTAAGCCAGAATTTCAATTATTTTCTGGACACATTTAAAATTATAATACTTTACTGGGTTAGTGTTATAGTTCATCCAAATTACTCACAAACTATCATATCAATCTCTTGCAACAGCTAACGCCTTACAGATCCGTGAAGTTAGGCAAAATAAGAGTCCAGCCAGGGTAACGACCTTCATGCTGGTGGCATGGTTTAACAGGTCCATGCCGCCAAGAGTGCGAATGGCTAACAGTCAAAAGCTACTTTGTGCTGCCGGTGAGACTCTAGCTAAACGAAGTAAGAAGGGAGCATCAGCCACTCTTTTTTCCTGTTTCCAGGCAAATACCCCTGTTCAGTTCAGTTCAGTTCAGTTCAGTTGCTCATTCATGTCCGACTCTTTCTGACCCCATGAATCGCAGCACGCCAGGCATCCCTGTTCATCACCATCTCCCGGAGTTCACTCAGACTCACGTCCATCGAGTCGGTGATGCCATCCAGCCATCTCATCCTCTGTCGTCCCTTTTTCCTCCTGCCCCTAATCCCTCCCAGCATCAGAGTCTTTTCCAATGAGTCAGCTCTTTGCCTGAGGAGGCCAAAGTACTGGAGTTTCAGCTTTAGCATCATTCCTTCCAAAGAAATCCCAGGGCTGACCTCCTTCAGAATGGACTGGTTGGATCTCCTTGCAGTCCAAGGGACTCTCAAGAGTCTTCTCCAATACCACAGTTCAAAAGCATCAATTCGTCACTCAGCCTTCTTCACAGTCCAACTCTCACATCCATACATGACCACAGGAAAAACCATAGTCTTGACTAGACGGACCTTAGTCGGCAAAGTAATGTCTCTGCTTTTGAATATGCTATCTAGGTTGGTCATAACTTTCCTTCCAAGGAGTAAGCGTCTTTTAATTACTAACATTTCCAGCAGTCTACTGCACCCCACTTCCTTTCAAATGTTACCTCTTCTGCCGAGTGGCTTTAGAAGCTCATCCCCAAGTGCTCAATGTTGCCATTGCTATTTTTCCTCTTCGCCAAGATCCTGCTGCCCGCACCCGCTGAAATCTCAACATTTGCACTCTGGTGATGCACCTCGTCCTAGACCAGTAGGGCAAGCTCAGTTCATCCAGACCAGGTCCTGTTAATCAGCAAGGATTTTTAAATAGTACTTCCAGCAGTTGCTTAAAATTTGCACCTTCCTAAAGATGGCTGGCTGCTCTGAGCCTCTCATAATCAACAGGACTGTTTTGTGACCTTCGCAAAGTCCAGAACACCACGTGCTCAGCGTGTCTGAGTTAAAGCCTAACTGGGCATCCAGAGGCACTGTCACTGGCCCTGTGTTCTGAGGGACAAGGGACACGGGGTCACTTTCAAAGCAGGAGCCGGGGAGCAGGGTCTCTTAGGCTCACTCTGAATGCTAACTGATGTGGTGATAGGATTCTCCAAACACCTACAGTCAGCCAGCGTGTCTGAAGAGCTAATATAAGACAAACACAAGCAAATTTATAGAACAAGGTCAGATCCCAATAAATAAGCCCATTAGACTGGATCTTCCTCGGAGGCGCAGTGGTAAAGAGTCTGCCTGCCTATGGAGGAGATGCAGAAGATTCAGGTTCAATCCCTTGGTTGGGAAGATCCTCTGGAGGAGGGTGTGGCAACCCACTGCAGTATTCTGGCCTGGAAAACCCCATGACAGAGAAGCCCGGCTGGCTATATAGGCCACGGGGTGGCAAAGAGTCAGACACGACTGAGCACTCACGCCAACAGAGGTTTCTTACTTTTTCTGGCTGTCACTGTATCGACAAAATGAAGTCTAGGAAAGCAAAGACGATCCATTTCTATTCAATAGTCTGCCCTTAATATCTAGAGGTGTGCTATCCGGCAGAGAAGCCGCTAGCCACCCATAGTGATTTAAATGTAGACTCAAATCAATTAAAATGAAATAAAATGAAGAATGCCTTTCTCCACTGAACACGCCGTACTTTGAACGCTCAGGATCTGTTTGAGCCTAGTGGCTACCATCCTGGCCAGGTCAGGCACTTCACATTTCTATCTTTGCAGAAAGTTTTCTTGAACAGCGGCGATGGAGAGATTTTTGTTATGCAAAATCTCTATGTTCTATGCTTGCATTATCTGTCTATTGTCTCTCAGGTCTTACAATAGCTCCTGGCAGGGCTCCCTAGAGGATGAAATGGGTGCCGCTGGTGGCCCGCAAGATGGCTGTAACATCAGAGAGCTT
The DNA here is from genome assembly GCA_006410635.1 of Cephalophus harveyi. Classification (NCBI taxonomy): domain Eukaryota; kingdom Metazoa; phylum Chordata; class Mammalia; order Artiodactyla; family Bovidae; genus Cephalophus; species Cephalophus harveyi. The sequence goes on from SJYT01048987.1 coordinate 149,820, forward strand.
CCTTTTCTCTTTACTTCTAAAAGTTAGGTACTTATTTCAAGGTGAATTGAAAAATATAAGAGAAGAGTTGTGCTGAGTGAAAAAAGTCGGTCTCAAAAGCTTGCTGCTTCTCACGCTCCGTTGCTAAGTCGTGTCTGACTCTTTGCGGCCCCACGGACTGCAGCTCGCCAGGCTCCCCTGTGCTTGGGATTCTCCAGGCAAGGATGCTGGAGTGGGTTGCCATTTCCTCCTCCAGAGGATCTTCCCCGCCCGGGGATCGAGCCCCCACCTCCTGCATCCCCCGCACTGGCGGATGGATTCCCCACCACGGCGCCACCTGGGAAGTCCCCTCAAAATCTTAGCTCTTCCACTTAGATGACACTCCGGTAATGACAAAATTATAGAGAAGGGAAGCAGATTCGGAGCTGGCAGGTGGCTGTGGCTCTCAGAGGGCAGCACAAGATGTCCTTGTGACGGAACGCCGCTCTGTTTTTCGTGGCGGTCACACGAATGTACAGCTGCGCGTGTGGTGAAACGGGTGCAATTTGAGTCGGTCGGTGGATTGTTGCACTCTAGTTTGGCACGACGTTATCACTGGGACACCGGGTGAAGAGTGCATGGGATCTCTGCGTATTATTTCTTACAACTGCGTGTGAATCTACAATTACACCAAAAAAAGCTAGAATATGTAAATACCTATGACCAGAACATCAAATCCAAGCTATTTGAATATAATTTCCTAGGATCACGCTAAAGGAACAGATACAGTGACAGTTCAAAGGGGGGAAAATGGCAAAGAACGGTGGAGAAGGTGTGCATCATGGGGGTGGCCCAGGAGAGACCGAAGCTTGGGAAACTGAGGACGTTGTAATTAAGAAGCTGGGCTCTGGAATGAGACAAAGCTGGGATGAAATCACATAGGCTGGCCGCACAGCCCGGAGCAAGTGACTCCTCTGAGACTCTGTCTCCTCATCGACAAAATAGGGATAAAAACGGCGCTGTCCTCACGGTGCGGTTGGGAAACTGCCCTGTGAAGATGTGTGTAAAATACTCCAGGCCACACTAGGAACCTAGGACGTGGCTGTTAGCACGGCACACGTGCGTGAGAGTTGGCGACGGCTAATTATTCCTGAGATTGCTTAATTCAGGGCTGGCAAACTGTGTAAAGGGCCAGAGAGTATTTTTGCCTTTGCAAACCATACGGTTTCTGTTGCAACTACTCAGCTCTGTCAACGTAGCATGAAAGCATCCTTAAGTAAATGAATGGGTGTGACGTTGTTCCAATATACTTTTATTTACAAAATCAGGTGGCAAGTCAGACGTGGCCTGCAGGGCATAGATCGCCAATCCCTGGTTGAAGCAACCTTCTTCCCTTGAACTCTGAGGGGAGTGGGAGGTCACCGAGTCAGACTCACTCTCTTTTCTTCTCTCTTCGCTCTCACCACCGCCTACGCTTAGGGACCCTTCTATCACTATGCCAGCCTGAGGTCAAGTCAGAGCGGGCTTGCTAATTGTCCTGCCCTGTGTCGTTCTATTGATGGGCGCCCATCACAGGCCCCCTGGGTCTTGTACATAGTAGGCTCTCAATAAATATCGAGAGATTGATCGATTGACCCATTAACGAGGAGAGCTGAGCCCTGGCGGAAGTCAGCAGAGATGGGAAGGCCAGGCCCCGGTGCCCTGGGCGCAGAGCGGTTGCTAGCGTCCGCAGAGCCCTCACATCGACCTGCCGCCGTGCCCACTGCAGAGCATCTTAGCAGAGACTGCGTCGTTTAATCATCCAGCTCTTCACAGCGCTGCTGTGGCAACCTCTTGCGGCTGTGCTTGATAGCTAAGGAGACTGGGAAACCAGAGACACCTAGGAGTTTTCCCAAAGTCGCGTGGTTTATTAATTGGCAGAAAGGACCCACTGGTCCCAATTCCAAACTCAGGTCTCTCTCTGTGACACCACAACTGCTGCTAAAAAGACGTTTAACAAAGAGCGGCCTGGTTGCTATCCCAGGAACACTACAGTGTAAACTTCGAGGGAGAGGGAATGCGTTTAAATTCCTTCAACCCGAACGTTATTTGGAACGTAAATGAAAAATTCCATTACAGCAGTATTTGTGATATTATTTCATTTGTATCAGATTACACGCAGAAGTACAAAATTATATAATAGATATTATACACATATAGAATAAATATACATGGATAATTAAGTGTACGCACATATTAGCGCACATGTAACCTCAAAGAAGGTGCAAGCAGGAGCTTGAAATACACGGCTCCCCAAATGGGTTTAACCTCCCAATTTACTTTGGTAAACCTGCAAAGCATTCATAAATTTGAATGAGCAGCCTTCAGATAGGCAGATGCTCCTGATTTATTATAGTTTCCATTCGTCCTCAGTGGCTTTCCAGGTCTACCCATCTCAGAGGCAAACAACCCACCTGTTCTTCCTCAGACTGGGAATGGCCCTCCTGGCGATGCTCCGGGAAGGGGCAGGCGGGACCTGTCCCTCCGTCTCCCGGCGCGGCGCGCAGCTGGGGAAGGCAGCCCAGCGGACTGGGTCCACGCAGACGCAGCTGGGCCCACCTGGACTCTTCTTTGTCTCTCTCCCCGCCTCCACCCAGCCCCCTGAATTTCCATCCCCTTTCCACAGCAGGCGAGCCATCTCCCCACTTCACCATGGGTCATGAGACTTCCCAGCTTGTTCCTTCAGCCCAGCTTCTCTGCCTCTTCCCACAGCCGTCTCTCCTAACTTGCTGGCTCAGAAGGAAAAAAATACATCTTTGCAGATGAGCCGACACCCCCACCTGCTTCTGCGTGCTGCTCTCTCTGTCTCCTTTGAGTTCATTTTCACTGACCTGCAGCAGTTTCCCCTCTCCCTCCGCATATCGGCTCACACGCCCTCCCTCTAAAAGGAAACACACACACTCAGGGCCGCCCTGCCCAAGCCTCCCTTTGGCAGCTCCTTGCTCCAGCTGTCTTTTTCTCGTCTTCAACCTGCAACCTTCTCTAAAGTGAACCATGTTCTCCTCCCTTCTCCCTGCAAGTCATCTTTTACTTCTTCCTTGCAGATGAGATGGAAGAGGTGTTTGCATGCTGGCACTACAGCCAGACACACACACACACACACACACACACACAGACTCCAAGCTTAGCTACAAAGAAGCCCTGTGGCCATGGGAGGTTCAGTGACAGGACCAAGGTTTGGGTCTTAGCCTCTCCATAGCCATATTCTGACAATGACTGTGGGCAATGTCCCCTTATCTGTAAAAAGGATATGCTGTTTCCCCTCCAGAATTTCTGTAAAGGGTAAAATGAGATACTGTAGGTAAACTCTATATGCTCTGTGCTCAGAAAATATAGCTATTACCTTATACACACATACAGATATACCCATATATATGTGAATGTATGAGTGTGTGTATGTGTAGATGGATATGAAATCTCTTCTTTAATTAGAATAGTCTGGTCAGTAAGCGTGTCAAATCCTCTCTGCCTTTCCCAGAGGACGTAATACTGTGAGTTTCACTTAGAGGCTCTCTAATACATGTGTGTAAAAAAACAGTGAACGGTTGAGAAGTTAAGACACCATATTAACAAGGCTATTGTTATTATTTTAATAAAGCTCAGGTGCTTGAATGGCTCAGTTAGAGTAGTGTTTCTCAGCCTCAGCAATACTGCCAATGGGACCAGCTGTGGTGCCCACAGGATGGAATGCTTAGCACCCTAGGTGGACCCCACTGGGTGCCGGGAGCATCTTTATCACTGCCGCCCCATCCGGAGGGAGACAGAGCTGCCCCCAGGTATTGCCAAGTGTCCCCTGGGAGGCAACATTGCCCCTGTTGAGAACCTCTGGTCCAGGGGTGTCTGAAAACTCCTTCTCCTATGAAATGTGAATAAATAGCCAGGTCATTGTTTGAAGAGCTGGAGCTCCAAGGGTAAGAAAAGGCAGATGGGGTTTTGTGGTCACAGAAGTATCAGCTTCAAACACGCAGTTTGCTTTCGTGTGCAGAATTTTTCTCTCCCACAACCGACTTTAGGGGAGAAAAGGCTGGTCTTCCCCCGACTTATTGCATAGAGTTCCGCAAGCTCCGGGTCCACCTCTGTAAATCTTCCGGGAGAAAAAATCAGCCATCCTGAGACTCACCAGATAATAACATATCTATGAGATCTGGGGAAGCCCACACCTTCCTGAGAAAACCTTCAAAGTTCTTTTTTTTTTTTTTTAAACCATCAAAACAAACAAGAGGTCGGTGGGTCTCCCTTGCAGCCTCTGTCTATTTATGTTTCATATAAACAGGTTTTGTGACTGTGGAGAAGGCTTCATTGGCATACGATGGCAAACGTTCTTCAAAACTGTCTTTGATTATTCATTTGGTTGTGCTATATTTTACGTTTCTTTTCATAAATGTTAATCTTTATTATTGCCTTATAGGGGGAGGGGAGGAAAACACGAGCACACAGTAGTACCTGTTATTAAATGACCTATCAGAGTGGCATGGATAAATGTTGGGAGCGATTTAATTGTTTCCTATCTGCAGTTTTATACCGTTTCTATCAAACTGAAAGGTAATTTTTTTAGTAGCTGCTTATTTTAAATGTACAAAACCCTTGTGTGTAATTCCATTAGCTGCCCTACAGCATTGCAATCTACAGTTTCCCTGAGGCTGTTGTGAAATATTGATGAAACCCTTGCTTTTGTGGCTTCCTCTGATACACTAAACATTTGTCTGATGTTAGTTGAACTTGAATGGATCTGTTCAGAGCTATATCAGTAGTGACTTCAAAGGAAGTAAGGCTGTTACAGTATTTTTTCCTCATTTTTCTTTCTTTCCTCCTTCCATTTTTTTCTTTCTTTTTTTTTTTTTAACAAAGTGAAGTTTCAAAGCATGGTGTACTTTATAGAAACAAAGTTTTTATCGAATGGTTCTAGCTATCTAGCAGACTGCTCATCTTTATATTCTAAATGATCGGGCTTTTTTTTTTTCTTTTGGTTCTGATCAGTTGCTTGTATCAGTGTAGATATTTTGAAGTAGAGGTGGACACTCCCCCCACAACACACACACAATACACACTCACATCTTTACAAGGAGAGAAAGGAAGGAAGATGTAAAACAATAAACCCTGTCTTGGGAGCTTTAGTTCAGATACTTGCTGTGCTTTTGGGATTCTACCTCCTAGGAGTCTCCACCCCAGTATCAATGAAAGGGCATCATGCATGAGAAAAAACTCCTCTGTAATTGACTTTCTCCAGCTAAAGCTGTTTGCATTGAACTTTACAAAATTCAGGACTAGAGCTCATATTTATCCCCATGTTTTTTGGTGAGGTTGTGAATTATAACTGCTGAGGTTTATTATTTTTTGAAATGATAAAATAGTCTTTTAGGACCTATAAGCAGTAAAATCTCTCAAGCAGGATTTCTCAGCCTCAGCACTATTGGTATTTGGGGCCTGGGATTCCTTGGTCATGGGGGGCTGTCCTGTGCCTGGCGGGATGTTTAGCGGCATCCCTGGCAATCCCTCTGCAGCTGTGACGACTAGAGAGTCCCCAGACGTCAGCTCATGTCCCCAGGAGCACAAAATAGCCCCTCACTCCTTCTGATGACGATCGGGGCTCTCATGATGCGGAAGTTTGCCCCCACCAGGATAGAAATGTGGTGGCCATTCTGTCTCAACAAACAGCGCCTCAGTGAGGAATCTCCAGACGGAAACCTCCCGATGTAGTTCTTCAGGCTGGCATTCTAGAGCAGTTTCCGCCCACACGCAGGAGTCCAGGCAGCATCTGCCCCTCTGCTTCCCTTCAGCTTTGGTTATAACTGTTTGTCGGCGTGCAGTTGACTTACTGTTGTCGGCGTGCAGTTGACTTAAACTGTTACATTGGTTTCAGGTGCACAGTAGTCTGTCGGTTGCACATACGCATATATCCCCCCTTTGTTCAGATTCTTCCTGCGTATAGACCATTCTAGAGTACTGAGACGCGCTCCCTATGTTACACAGCAGGTTCTTACTAGTTGCCTACTGCTTTCGGGGAAGGGGGCGGGGCTTCCCAGATGGCACCAGTGGTAAAGAAGCCCCCCGCCCATGCAGGAGTCATGAAACACGGGTTCGGTCTCTGGGTCAGGAAGATCCCCTGGAGGAGGGCATGGCAACCCGCTCCAGTGTTCTGGCCCATGCAGGAGTCGTGAAACACGGGTTCGGTCTCTGGTCTGGAAGATCCCCCGAAGGAGGGCATGGCAACCCGCTCCAGTGTTCTGGCCCGGAGAATCCCATAGACAGAGGAGCCTGGCAGGCTACGGTCCATAGGGTCGCAAAGAGCTGGACACGACTGAAGCGTCTTAGCACACACGCATGCATTGGAAACAAGAAGACGGCAACTTTCTGTCTTGAAAACTCGAGCCTGCGGGATCCGCCCAGCAGGCTGGGTGGCCTGGGTGCGCGAGGCATCATCGGTCTACAAAAGCTCAGGACGTGCTCACGAGTGACCTGCAGAGGGAGTTCACCACTGCTTCCTCCCGTATCTTCCCCCCGAGGGGCACCACTGACCCAACACCTCACCTCTGCTCTGGATCGCCGAGCCTGACTTCTCAAACAGAGACTCCACTGAGTAAAAACAGCAGTATGCTTTTACATTCCCAACCTAATAACTCATCCGAAGACAGGATTTCACATACACCTAATTCATAAATTGTGAGATTATATTTAATTAATTCAAGGTTGGTCTCACTTGCAAATTTCTGCTCTCGATGAGGTTAGAACAAGTACAGCTTCTTCAGTGCCGCATCTCATGGGCGCCCAGCCCAGGGCACGCAGTATCTGCTCAGCTTTTCTAATTAAATAATGAATGTTCCCTTGGAGGGCCGGAGGAATCTTCACCCCCATCAGCCTGCCTCCCGGGGAGCAGCACCGTCTTCTCCACCTTTCAAGCTGGAAGAAATGAAAGAAGTGGAACCAAGAGAAAAGGAACACGAAGACAGACCTGAAGCTCCAGCCTCTCCTTCCGTCCTGCAGCCTGGCCCAGGGCCAGCCCCAAAAGAGCCTTTGTTCCTTCATTCACTCTTTTATGTTTGTTTATTGCTGATACCTCCCTCCACTGTGCTTAGACGTGGACGCGAGCAAACGCCACATTCGGTACAACCACAGTAATAGAAATAAATTAACAGTACATGAAATGCAGAATCGTGACTGTATCACCTCCCCAGAAGCAGATTCCTTAACTGACTGTTTAAGGGACTGTGGTTTTCTTTTTCCTCCTTTTCCCTCTGCTTTTTCCAAAATGTCCATTCACATCAGCCAAGCAGCTACCCTGGTGGGGCGGGGGTGCCCATCAAGGCGCGGGGGTGCCCATCAAGGCACAGGGCTGCCGGTGCCCGCAGTCACAGCCGGAACGAAGCCCATCTCCTCTGTGGGTGGCACAGAGCACGTGAGCGAGGTGCCCACATGCCCGAGGAGCCCAACGGCATGGGGACACGGTGTCCTGCCTTCTGCTGACAGGCTGACGGAAGGGCGAAATGGATGTTGGCTTAATGAAAAAGAACAAAATCGAGAAAAGAAAGGAAAAAATATTTTCCAGTTCCTACCAATAGTCATTGAGATTAAAATTAAGTTAACCATAGAGATTCAAAGTAGAAAGTGGTTTTACAAAGTACTTAGCTGCATGGAGACGCTGGACGTTCCGTCTGCTTTGCTTTCTTGAAAGAAGGAGGGTATTTGTCAAAAAGCAGCAGCTTCACTTCGTCTCCACTGTCAGTGTATCTCAAGTTGAAGAAGCTTATTTTCTGCAAGGGCCTTCAGCCCCAGACATGTCTGCAGTCTATTTATGTTTGGCTAAAACAAACAGAATAAACAGCAGAGAGGATATCATTCATATCATGACGGGAGGGAGAGCACAGGACATTCTTGACATCCCGCATATACAAATCACGGAATGTCTTTCTAACTAGCCGCTCCTGTAAATCAACCCAGGCACCCCTTCAGAAAGAATCTGCAGGAAAGTGATCTGACTTCAGTTGGCAAAAGAGGAATCGGATTATTGAAGAGCTGTTCTTCTTGGGTTATCCTCAAAACCAGCGTTCAACATATATTGAGCTGGTCACACAAAGAGATGACCCAGAAGCCCCCAGACCCAGGCCTTGAAGAGTGTTTAAGCGCTGGGGTGGGTGTGCAATGGAGTCTCGAGGGGCTGGAAGCAAAACGGAGGGCAGAGCATGGTGGAGGGTCATCCATGGATTAGTTGTGACCCTGGCAACGAGCTTAACTCAACCTGAGTTCCTAAGTTTCTGCCGTGTGCCTGGGAGAAGTCCACTTTCCTGGTCTTCAGTAAATTCCCCAGCCCATCAAGGACAGGGTCCTCAGCAGATGGCACGCTTCCTCACCACTGCGATCACCGACTTCTACAGGAAAAGGTACAGAAATACAGTGTGTGTACTCAGTCACTCGGTCGTGTCCGACTCTTGTGACCACGTGGACTGTGGCCCGCCAGGCTCCTCTCTCCGTGGGATTTTCCAGGCAAGAATACTCGAGTGGGCTGTCAGTTCCTCCTCCAGGGGGTCTTCCTGACCTAGGGACTGAACCCACCTCTCCTGCGTCTCCTGCATTAGCAGGCAGATTCTTCACCTCTGAGTCACCTGGGAAGGCCAGAGAAATGCACGCTCACCCTCTAGCTGGGTCTCGCTGCTCAGTGAAGGCGTGGCAAGCTCTACAATCTGAAAGTCCAGTCAAATGCGCTGGAATGTTTTAATCATGTGTGGTGCATCCCTGGGAATCGGGGCTAGAGGGTGAACGTACAAAACACGATTGAGCCCGTGCAGGTACTGAGCACCGTTTCTGCCTTTCCCCTGCAACACATGGCAGCGTGGGAGGCCCCACTCTGCAGTCATCCTCAGGACCCTGAGCTCCAGTAACTCATGCTCTTGGGTTTTGTTGTTTTGTTTTGTTTTGCATTAGTCATCTAACATTTATTCAGCCCACCATGCTCCAGGCTTTGTGGAAACAAGGACGCCCAGACTGCGTAGATTGGGCTCCGAGGAGCCCACAATCAAGAGGAGACTAAGCATAGTTGCAACAAGGATCCCAGTTCTAGTTGAGGCTGAATTTACCCAACCCAAAGATTCCATTGTCGAACATTTCTGCCCAAACTTAGATATACAGCAAAGACATCCAAACCAACCATTAAGTAAAAATATTACCTACCTACCCTCGCTTCAGTCGTGTCCAACTATCAAAACCCCATGGGCCATAGCCCGCCAGGCTCCGCTCTCCATGGGGTTTTCCAGGCAAGAATACTGGAGTGTGTTGCCTTCCTCCTCCGGGGGATCTTGCCAACCCAGGGATCAAACCTGCATCTCCTGCTGTCTCCTGATTGGCAGGCAGGTTCTTTACCACTAGCGCCACCTGGGAAGCCCAAGTTAAAATATTAGTGTTGTCTTAAATACTGAATTAGCCAGATCCTAAAAATCGTAATAGCACAATAAGTTATTGAGCAATTTCCATGCACCAAGAACTGTGCGAAGCTCTTTTATTTTTTTCATTCATTCAACAATTACTGTTTTAAATCTGAGGCCATTCACTAAACTGTACTGCTTATATTTGTACCACTGAGGGAAAAAAATGCTTATAATTAAACCATGACCCATTGCTCTCTTCCTAGCACTTAGAATTTCTATTTTATATTTACTGAGAGACTCTTTGAAATTTATTTTTTTTAAGATTTTTATAATTTGACACTCCTTTGTTTATATGAAAAAGGAAAAGATAAGCCACATAAATTGGTTAAGGCATTCCTGAAATATCTTCCGACTGCCCCCTGGCAGCCATTTTAAGATAGCATTGATTAAAGATTCACCCTAATTTCTGAGATGTTAAAATATAAAAGAAAGGTCTTAGAATCAATTAAATGCTATTTGTAAGGTATGTCCCATGCTCCAGGTTCCCTGAAAAAATGCTGAAGATACAGCAACGTATGAGACACAACATCCCAATCCTAATGGACTCTAAATAGCAGAGTCCAGAATTTAACATTTACATGTGTAATTGTTTGATTGCAAGTTTGATGGGAACCACAAGAGAAGAATCTCATAAGGCTGTCTACAAGGTGATCCTTACTCACCAGGGGGTCAGGGAAGATCCTCCAAGGATCTTTTTATGGAAACCGGAAAGATTCTGGAGACACAAAAAGAGTTAAAGAAAAAGTAGCATTTTTTCGTTAAAGCCTTTCAACAGCCGTATTTGGACGGTACTCTAATTATCCACATTTTACAGATGAGGAAAGGGAGAATTGGAAAGCTTCAGTAAATTGCCTAAGAACACACAGCTAGTAAATGTTCAAGCTGGGATCTTTTCCTCTCAACCAGTGAATTGCTCTATTTGTTCAGATGGGCAGACTCAGTTCTTCCTGCTTTAGAGAGAGAGTGAAGAGGGACTTCCAGTGAGAGAGACCCTTCAGTCTAAATCCTGATGTTATTAAATAAAGTTTCAATGCTAACAAAGAAAAAAGAGTTTATTTACATCACAGACTCCATGTATCCCGGAACCAGGGACTGGGTTCAGTCCCTGGGCTGGGAAGATCCCCTGGAGAAGGGAAAGGCTATCCACTCCAGTGCTCTGGCCTGGAGAATTCCACGGACTGTATAGACGATGGGGTAGCAAAGAGTGGGACAAGACTGAGTCGCTTTCACCTTCACTTCACTTTCAGTGTCATAGGGCCAGAAATATGGGTGCAATAAAAGAACATGTTTTGGAACTTTCTTCCAAACAATTAGGTTTTTAAATCTGTGGCTTAAGTAACTTTTGAAAACATATTCAGAAGCCCATAGTCCATGTGGTTGTAGGTCTAACCCAGCTGAAAGAATGGACCCATTGAGAATTTTTCCAGTTAAGAGGCATGTCTAACTTTACAGCAGGGATTTTTGTGTTTCTGCTGTTGAATTTCAGAGAAGGCAATGGCACCCCACTCCAGTACTCTTGCCTGGAAAATCCTATGGGCAGTAGAGCCTGGTAGACTGCAGTCCATGGAGTCGCTAAGAGTTGGACACGGCTGAGCAACTTCACTTTCACTTTTCACTTTCATGCTTTGGAGAAGGAGATGGCAACCCACTCCAGTGTTCTTGCCTGGAGAACCCCAGGGATGGGGGAGCCTGGTGGGTTGCCGTCTATGGGGTCGCACAGAGTCAGACACGACTGAAGCGACTTAGCAGCAGCATCAGCAGCTGTTGAATTTACTCCTAGATATAGAACCTGACTAGATTTTTTTAAAGGCTATTATACTAAGCAAATGTTGAAAATCTGGGACCCAAGGCTAGTTCCTGGGGCCACCGTTTACCGGAAGATAGAATGTGGGAGGAAACCACAGCAGCCCGGGAAGGGTATGGTGAGAGGGTGAGTCTTGCTCACTTTGTGAAGCTAAAAATGCACACGCCTGCACACTCAGTCGCTCAGCTGCGACCCCGTGGACTGTAGCCCACCAGGCTCCTCTGTCCTTGGGATTTTCCAGGCAAGAATATTGTCGTGGGTTACCAACTCCTCCTCCAGGGGATCTTGCTGACCCAGGGATTGAACCCGAGTCACCCGCGTCTCCTGCAATGGCAGGCGGATTCTTTACCACTGAGCCCCCTGGGAAGCCCCGAGTTCAACATGCACAGGGTTCCTTAGGTGGCCATTGGTTCCTTCAGTGAGGGCTTACTCGGCACCACCTCTAGACGCTCACACTGCAGCATGGAGTCACCAGACCAAGGTCCCTGCCCTAAGGGAGCCTACAAACAATAAAGAAAGCTTGTGATGAACAGCAGAGGGGACAGAGGCGTCAGTACTACAGCGTCAGGTGGTAAGTGCTGTGGAAAGGGAGAAGCAGAGCGGAGTGGAGGAACTGGGACCTGGAGACGGTTGCAATTTACCAGGTAAGCTTCACGGGGAAACCGCTGTTAAGCAGAGACTTACAGCGAGTCGGGGCTCCCCGGCAGCTCAGACGCAAAGAACTGATGCATGTTCGATCCTGAGCCAAGAAGCTCCCGGGAGGAGTAAACGGCACCCACTCCAGTATTCTTGCCTGAAAAATCCCATGGACAGAGGAGCCTGGCAGGCCACAGTCCATGGGGTCACAAACACTCAGACATGACTTAGCAACTAAACAATAGCAACAGCGGCAAAGAGCAGGCGGAGGAAAGTCAGAGGGCGAGGCGAGCACAGAGGCCTCAGACGAGAGCTCCTGGGAAACAGCAGAGAGGCCGGCAAGACCGGAGTAGAAAACCCAGAAAGGGAGGACAGGGAGAAGGGGAGAGGTGGAATGGCGGCTAAACAGGCCCGTAAATCTGAGGGCCATGGTAAGAAGGTTGACTTTCTCCGTGAGTAAGATGAATTTCCCTTGGGGGGTTTGAGCAGGGAAGTGACGTGATCTGATGGATCTTTCATTCTGACTGCTGAGAGTGTTAGGGATTGACTGTAGGTAGCGAAGATTGAGACCATTTTTCACTTTCCATCCCCTAGGAGTGCGCTTTGTAACTGGCTACCTCTTTCCAGAGCGGGCTTCCCAGGTGGCGCTAGTGGTAAAAGCCCGCCTGCCGCTGCAGCAGACAGGAAGAGACACGGGTTCAGTCCCCGGGTCGGGAAGATGCCCTGGAGGAGGAGATGCAACCCACGCCAGTATTCTTGCTTGAGAAATCCCATAGACAGAGGAGCCTGGCAGGCTGTGGTCCATAAGGTTGCAAAGAGTCAGACACGACTGAAGCGACTTAGCATGCCGCTCATTGCAGAATGGAGAAGGGGAGGATGCCCAGGTCTGGGGTTTCCTATCTGTCTTGCTAGTTTCTCCCAGAGACCCATTTGTATCTCTTCTGTTAGCCTCAAATCCCCCCCGTTTAAGACAGATGTAGAGATGCCTATCTAACAGGATTATTTCCAAAATAAAATGGATATCCAATGCTTCATACTCTAACAGGCATACAGTAGATGCTTGAAGATATACAAGAGAAGTTCTTTCTTCATATCTCCCCAAGAAACAAGAAGTTTCATAAGCTGCTAATTCTGTAGTCTGGAAGATATTCAGATTTATCATCTTTACTTTAGGTTGGTTTGCTTGAGTAATTAATGCAATGGTAAGATTTTATTGGTGAGGTGCCCAGGATTTTAGTAACTGAGTTAGTTGAACATGAAAGGTCTTTAAGGATGAAAGATATAATAAAGTCTGCTCTGTTACAACTCATATTTCCTGAGCCAATTAGCTCACTCCTGATTGGTAAGTCGGTCAATGATGTGTATATAATGAGGAAGTCACATCCATTCACGTGTAAGTTTTTCCAACACTTTATTGTTTAGCAACAATAAGTAACAGCAGCCAGATGTGAAGTTCGCTAATCGCTGAGTGCAGAAAGCCACAGAGAATGTGTGCGGTTCATAGAAGTCCCATCGACATCCTTTTGGCTCAGATGGTCAGCCTTAAAAGTCCAAATTGTCACAAGACGCAGGAGAGATGGGTTCGATCCCTGGGTTGAGAAGATCCCCTGGAGGAGAAAATGGCAACCCACTCCAGTATTCTTGCCTGGAGAACCGCATGGACGAGAAGCCTGGAGGGGTACAGTCCGTGGGGTCACAAAGAGTCAGGCACAGCTGAGCACGCAGGTATGCACTGCAGGCTTTTAAAATTTCAACCTTCTATAACCCCACAGTCTTACTAATTCCATCAACTTATTTCTAGTCATCAACAATCACTTCATTATTTACAAAGTAAAGTCCTTTATTTGCTGTTCAGTTCAGTTCAGTTGCTCAGTCCTGTCTCTCTGCGACCCCATGGACTGTAGCACGCCAGGCTTTCCTGTCCATCACCAACTCCTGGAGCTTGCTCAAACTCATGTCCATTGAGTCGGTGATGCCATCCAACCATCTCATCCTCTGTCGTCCCCCTCTCCTCCTGCCCTCAATCTTTCCCAGCATCAGGGTCTTTGCCATTGAGTCAGTTCTTTCTATCAGGTGGCCAAAGTATCGGAGCTTCAGCTTCAGCATCAGTCCTTCCAGTGAATATTCAGGACTGATCTCCTTTAGGATGGACTGGTTGGATCTCCTTGCAGTCCAAGGGACTCTCAAAAGTCTCCAACACCACAGTTCAAAAGCATCAATTCTTCGGCACTCAGCTTTCTTTATGGTCCAGCTCTCACACCCATACATGACCACTGGAAAAACCATAGCTTTGACTAGACGGACCTTAGTTGGCAAAGTAATGTCTCTGCTTTTGAATATGCTGTCTAGGTTGGTCATTGCTTCTCTTCCAAGGAGCAAGCATCTCTTAATTTCATGGCTGCAATCACCATCTGCAGTGATTTTGGAGCCCAAGAAAATAAAGTCTGTCGCTATTTCCGTGTTTCCCCATCTATTTACCTTGAAGTGAGGGACCCGACACTATAATCTTAGTTTTTTGAATGTTGAGTTTTAAGCCAGCTTTTTCAGTCTCCTCTTTCACTTTTACCAAGAGGCTCTTTAGTTTCTCTTCACTTTCTACCATAAATGAAAGTCACTCAGTGGTATCCGACTCTTTGTGATCCCATGGAGTATGCGGTCCATGGAATTCTCTAGGCCAGAATACTGGAGTGGGTATCCTTTCCCTTCTCCAGGGGATCTTCCCAGCCCAGGGATGGAAACCAGGTCTCCTGCACTGCAGGACATTCTTTACCAGCTGTGCCACCAGGGAAACCCAAAGGCCGGTGCCATCTGCATATCTAAGGTTATCGATGTTTCTCTCACAATCCTGATTCCGCATCAAGATTTTCTCTCGCCTCTTGAATCCTGATGAAGCTTGTGCTACATCCAGCCCAGACTATTTGCTGTAGTGTTGTTTTATTTGTTGTGGATTTAACAAGTGTTTTTAACTGGGCTGGTATTTTTAGTATGGTTTTGTTTTTTTACATTCCGGATACCTACTTGCTTAGTTCTGAACTAGTCTACCCTAATCTTATTTTTGCTTTAAGTGCTATTATTTTAATGCAAGGTTTTGCAGAATGCAAGATTCGTCAAGAAATGTATATCGTTATAGCCGAGACACACACCTGGGCCATACACACCAGAACAAAGCAAGACACAGTTGAAAACAGGCATGGACGTGAGTTTGAGCTTTGAAAACAGGCATGGACGTGAGTTTGAGCTTTGAAAACAGGCATGGACGTGAGTTTGAGCTTTGAAAACAGGCATGGACATGAGTTTGAGCTTTGAAAACAGGCATGGACGTGAGTTTGAGCTTTGAAAACAGGCACGGACGTGAGTTTGAGCTTTGAAAACAGGCACGGACGTGAGTTTGAGCTGAAACCAACAGCCACAAGAGGGCGATGGCTCTGGAGACTCACGTGCTCAGTTCAAAGTCAGAGTCTACCAGCATCTGATATGTGACCTCAAGAAAGTCATTTAATTTCTTGAAGCCTAAGATTCCTCTGTCTTTGAAAATGGAACTAATAACATCACCCCCATCAGTGGAGAATGAGGTCAAAATAAAACCATACGTGTAAAGCGCTTACTAACTGGGAGCTATTAGAATACGGTAACGGGCTTCCCTGGTGGCTCAGCCAGGGAAGAATTCCCCAGGCAACACGGGAGACCTGGGTTAGATCCTGGGTTGGGAAGATCCCCTGGAGCAGGGAACAGCTACCCACTCCAGTATTCTGGCCTGAAGAGTTCCATGGACAGCATCGTCCACAGGGTTGCAAAGAGTCAGACACGATTGAGAGACTTTCACTTTTACTTTCATGCGAATACAGTACACACAGAAGCATTTTATAAGCAAACAGGTTTCTAATGAAGTGGTATAGGAAAAGTCATCTTCCCAACAAAATGAGGTCAGACGGAGGTCTCAAAATCAATGCTTCTATTTGATTTAAGCACAACTGTTTTTGTACATTGGGAGCCCAGCTTAACTCTGAATCATCCACAGCTGAGGGGTGGGTGAGCTCTCCAAACCCGAGCAGGAAGAACCTTGCTCTCTGGCCTTCACTCCTTGACTGCCTACATCTGGACCACTGGTCCAAACCCAGTTTATTTGTGCAAGACGATATTGAGGATGCATATAGGCCTCTGTGTGTATGTGTGTTTATGTGTGTGTCTGGGCTCCTTTTCTCTACATATGAAAAAATAGCCATGGCAAAGACAATGCTCCCACAGCTGGAAAAGATGAGATCATTTGTAAGTGGCTTGTTAAATCGCACATCATTTTCCTGATCAGCAGTAGCAAGCCTGCGTTTTCAGGAGCTGACGCGATTTATCATGTTATTATATATTTAGGGGCTTTTTGAAAATGCTGTTATTTACTCAACCGACTGTGTATATAGACTATTTAAAGCAGATTTTTGACCCAGTAGACTGTACCAGCCCCATCTATCGTCTCAATGAGCATGTAGGGACTCTTAAATATGCAGATTATTGATACAATAGACTGTGAGTGCCGGAAACATACCCTAGACGGGTACATTCAAGTCACTGGGGGATGATATGTTTCTAAAAAGCACTTTCAAAGCAGACCTATACAAAGAGCCAGACTCTATGGGAAAATGTACATCTGGATGGAGGGGACTCTGGTTTTGGAGGGAAATTCTCGGTTTCTAGAAATAGGATGCTCTCATTATTCTCTCCTTATGGTCTGCTCAAGTGTCTGTGAACATTGTAACTACCCTCTACTAAATGCCAGGCAATGCCACCAACAGTCTGAGGTTCTTTTATTCTACATACAAAGAAACCATTCTGTTAGAGTTAGCACAAATTCATCCTTGGATTCAAGGTATGTGTTGTGCACCATCCATTAGACAGCAAGGGCTTGATTTGCAAGACACAAATATTCTCTCTGGCTAATTCAAGTCAAAATAAGGAATTTGCTGGAAGACGTATGGAGTGTCTCACAGAAAGGGGAGGAGCCAATGGGCTTCTGAAGATCTCGGGGACATAGTCAAAGGGCGATCTCTGCTTGATGCCATTGTCAAAAGCCATCCGCTCCAACCATTTTCCATTCTTGTGTCATGGGGTCAGAATTCATATTCCATGGATTCTGATTGGCCTAGCTGGGGTCACCTGCTCATGCTGCTGCTGCGTCGCTTCAGTCGTGTCCGACTCTGTGCGACCCCAGCGATGGCAGCCCACCAGGCTCCCCCGTCCCTGGGGTTCTCCAGGCAAGAACACTGGAGTGGGTGGCCATTTCCTTCTCCAATGCACGGAAGTGAAAAGTGAAAGTGAAGTCTCTCAGCTGTGTCCAACTCTTAGCGACCCCATGGACTGTAGCCCACCAGGCTCCTCCGTCCATGGGATTTTCCAGAAAAGAGTACTGGAGTGGGCAAGAGCACTTCAGTATCATCACTCTGCTCATACTAGACAGCAAGCAAACATGAAATGCCAAAAAGGGAAAGAAAAAAGCCCTCATGTTTTTGCTTCACCTCTCTGCTCTTTAGACAAAATGTCAGATATTTGAACACATACACACATGCTATCTGGATTATTCTTGTTGGAAAGCCATCCACATGTGCTGGAGTCTCAGTAAATTAATCTCCCAAAGACTAGACTCTCTGTCCTGCTGGCTTCTCCCCAGTGCGCCTGAGAGACAGCAGATTGATTCCTCCTGGACCTGCTGATGTTATTCTTATATGAGTTCCAAACTGATCATAAGCCTTAAAAAATAAAATCAGCCATGCTACCTACTCTAACATGTAGGGGGGAGATGATTTCAGCAAATAACTCACCTAAAATGCAAAAGCAGTTCAGTTCAGTTCAGTCGCTCAGTCGTGTCCGACTCTTTGCGACCCCATGAATCACAGCACGCCAGGCCTCCCTGTTCATCACCATCTCTCGGAGTTCACCCAGACTCACATCCATCGAGTCAGTGATGCCATCCAGCCATCTCATCCTCGGTCGTCCCCTTCTTCTCCTGCCCCCAATCCCTCCCAGCATCAGAGTCTTTTCCAATGAGTCAACTCTTCGCATGAGGTGGCCAAAGTACTGGAGTTTCAGCTTTAGCATCATTCCTTCCAAAGAAATCCCAGGGTTGATCTATCATCTGCATATCTGAGGTTATTGATATTTCTCCCGGCAATCTTGATTCCAGCTTGTGTTTCTTCCAGTCCAGCGTTTCTCATGATGTACTCTGCATATAAGTTAAATAAGCAGGGTGACAATATACAGCCTTGACGGACTCCTTTTCCTATTTGGAACCAGTCTGTTGTTCCATGTCCAGTCCTAACTGTTGCTTCCTGACCTGCATACAGATTTCTCAAGAGGCAGGTTAGGTGGTCTGATATTCCCATCTCTTTCAGAATTTTCCAAAAGCAGAGGGGGTGATTAAAGGACAAAGCACCCCCACCAGTGGGAAATGGATGACACTCGGACAAAAGCCTCAAGAATTTTTTTCTTAATTAATTGATTGATTGATCAATTGATCATATTGGCTGCACTGGATTTTTGTTGCTGCGTGCGGACTTTCTCCAGTTGAGGAAAGCAGGGGCTACTCTTTATTTCGGTGCTTGGGGTTCTCATTGCAGTGGTTTCTTTTGTTGAAGAGCATGGACCCTAGAGCACAGACTCTGTAGTGTGTGGCCCTCGGGTTTTGTTGCTTCGAGGCACATGGAATCTTCCAGGACCAGCGATCGAACCCGTGTCCCCGGCACTGGCGAAAGTGAAAGTCGCACAGATGTGTCCAGCTGTTTGTGATCCCATGGACTGTAACCTGCCCAGCTCCTCTGTTCACGGAATTCTCCAGGCAAGGGGATACTGGGGTGGATTGTCATTTCCTTCTCCAGGGGATCTTCCCCACCCAGGGATAGAACCTGGGTCTCCTGCATTGCAGGCAGATTCTTTACCAGCTAAGCCACCAGGAAAGCCCAGGTGGATCTTAAACCACTGGACCACAGGGAAGTCACTGTTGCCAACAGCTTTTGACAGTAGTTACCTCAAGACGTGTTCTTGGCACTGGGCCTGCAGCAATGAGCAAGGCGAATAAGCTGGAGCCTCGTGTTCAAACTGGGACGAGAGATTTCTCACGCTAGGTCTCCCAGTTCTTGGCACTGTTGCCATTTAAGCCAGATCATTCTTTGTTGTGGAGGCTTTTCCGTGCACTCTGGGATGTTCAGCAGCAGCCCTGCCAACGTCCCCAGGGAGCAAAATCACCCCAGCCTAGTCATCAAGAGTAAGTTGGGTACCACTGATGAGAAGTGGTAGATGCCAATATGTGTCTATAATTCAGTGTGTACTTGGGGGCTGGGCCCTTCCTCGGGAAAACGTTGTCTCTGCTCTTTTGTTTGAGGAGGGCATGGCAACCCACTCCAGTATTCTTGCCTGGAGAATCCCCACGGACAGAGGAGCCTGGCGGGCTACAGTCCACGGGGTCAAAGAGGCAGACACAGCTGAGTGACTAGGCACGCAGCTGTTCTATGTAAGCAAGATTCTGAGGCTGCCTATTGCCTACTGGCTTACTTCAGGCCTGAATTACCTAAATAATCCAATACTTGGACATGATTGGCTTAGACAAATCAGGGCCCCACACAGTCCTGGTGACGCCAATTCCATCCACACTTGATAGGTTAGGAGACAACCACACTGTCTACGGTGATATATCCTGGAACACTGATGATCTTTCCAGCAATGCCCAAGAAAATTTCATTTTTAAATATTTGTAAGTAACACTGGCTTCCCAAGTGGCACTAGTGGTAAACGAGACCCAAGAGAGGCAGGTTCGATCCCTGGAGTAGGAAATGGCATCCCACTCCAGTGTTCTTGCCCGGAAAATTCCAGGGCAGAGGGGCCTGGCAGGCTACAGTCCTCGGGGTCACAAAGAGTCGGATATAGCTGAGCAACTGAGCACACACCACAAATGACAGAAAACTAGCAAGGCCTGGAAAGGCATCCAATGAACTCTTTCAAACTCCAGAGACAATGGCCAATTCCCGTTATCATCTCCGAATAGTCAGTCAAAGGTCTTAGAGGCTGCGTATACGAAGATTCTTGGCTAATAATTCATCTTCCTCCAGGTCACAAAGCTCTGGTTCCTTTTGTTTGCTAGTTTTTCTCCAGGAAGAGAAGAATGATCCTTTACACTGAAAAGCAAATTAACAATTAGCCGAATACTGCCTTTTTGTTGTTGTTAAGAAAAAATACGCATATAGTATTATTTTTAAGAGAATTCTGATTTTATAGAAGTGATTTGGGCACTGCAGAAAACTAGCATTAGAAGACTTTAAAAGCAGAGGGAAATACATGAAACAGAAACAGAACACAGGCCGGCGTGTCGAGGACAGGACAGTGGGTGCATCGTGAGCCGCGTGCCTGTCGTCCCCTCTGGAGAGCACGAGACCCCGAAGCCTCTCGCCCTCGGTCCTCTTCCTCTCCGGGACGGTGGCCAGTTCGGGACCGTTGTCCAGGCAGGGAGAGTGCTGACACGGTGACCTGGAACCTTTCCTGGTTACCATCTCCTCTGTGGGCAGAGACAGAGGAAGGATACCAAGCCTTGACAAACCAGCCCTAACCTTCAATCAGAGGGTCAAATGTTGTATATTGGCACACATGTATGCAATCTGGAGAGACGGTGCTAACAGTCCTACGTGACGGGCAGCAGAGGGCACACAGACATACAGAGCAGGCTTCTGGACCCCGTGGGAGGAGGAGAGGGTGGGGTGACTCGAGAGAACAGCCTTGAAACAGACGCACTGTCACACGTAGGATGGATAGCCAGCGGGAGCGTGAGGTCCTGGAGGGAGCCCAGAGCCGGTGCAGACACCAGGGAGGGGCGGGGCGGGCTCGGGAGGGGGGCCCCGTGTCTGCCTGAGGCCCGTTCACGCTGGTGTATTGCCATTATCCTCCAATTAATATAAATAAATAATTTTTTAAAGGGTCAGAAAACCCTGGAGAATTTTCCATTCGATTATTCAAACTGTTGATTCAAGAAGATCAACTACCTCGGTTTCTCCCGGCATTTGGGCCATTTCCAAGAACTGCTTCATCCAACTGTCCGGCGGGGTTTGGCCTCAGATCAGACTCGCTGTTTTATATAAGTTGCCTCCTGTAAAAGCTAACCTAGTTAATTAAGAACCTAAATAGGTCAGGATTTATTTGACAGAGTTACCGAAGTTATTTAGAAATGTTAATCCTTGTCATCAGTAACTTGTTTGTTTGTTTCTTGTACTATAAAAATGCTCAATCTGATAAGGGGATTTGAGTGAGCCCAGAAGGAATGGATTGAGAATAATGCTAGGAGTCCGATGGATTGTTGTTTTGTGTTTTTGGGGTTTTTTTTCAGTCACCACTTGAAAGAGTAAATACTAAAACCCCTGAGAAATCCAGCTTCAAAGCGCGGCTCTCCTTGATGGCGCCTTTGCTCTTGTAACACTAGGGAGCGGGCACGCACACCGGGCGGGCACGCACACCGGGCGCTCCCATCACCGAGCGCTCCCGTCACCGGGCACTCTGTCCCGGCTCTCACGGTCAGCTTGAAGGCTAGTCCTGTTAATTTCTCCAATTTTCAGAAGAGAGAGGAGACCCACAGAGCCTGTGGGTCTGCTGCAGATGACGGTGCATGCTGTGGCTGAGGCGGGACTTGAACCCAGGCAGGCTTGCCCCAGACCTCTGTGCTCTTCAGCCCTGTGCTGTGTACCGTCCGCACTTTCTTCTCCTGTTCTCCCCAGTGTTCACGCTCCCCAGAGTGTTCTCCATAGAGCCCCTTGCTTCACTGCCAACCCTGACCTTACGGCACTTCGTGACTATTGACATCTGGGACTGAATATTTCTTTGCTGTGAGCGGCTGTCCTGTGGGGTGGGTGGCGGCGGGGTGGTTTAGCAGCATCCCTGGCGTCTCCGGCCTCTAACCACCAGCTGTAACAACCAAAGATGTCTCCAGACCTTGTCTGAAGGCCCAGATGTCCCCGGGTGAGAACCCTTGGGTTAAAGTGTGATGGTGACCCAGCTGGCTCTTAGGGCCACACGTTCTTCTATTTTTGCCATCATTTAGTCGCTGAGTCGTGTCCAGCTCTTCGCAACCCCATGGACTACAGCCCGCCGGGCTTCCCTGTCCTTTGCTAACTCCTGAAGTTTGCTCAGATTCGTGTGCATCGAGTCGGTCATGCTATCTGGCCATCTCACCCTCTGCTGCCCCCTTCTCCTCCTGCCTTCAATCTTTCCCAGCATCAGGGTCTTTTCCAGGGGGTTGGCTCTTCTCATCGGGTGGCCAAAGTATCAGAGCTTCAGCTGAAGTTTCTTCTATAGAAACCAGCTAATAAACTCATTCACCTTGAAGTACAAGGATGAGATAAGAGAATGTCTATATTTTTATGGGGAATGTGTTCTTGATCTGCCTCATGTCAAACGAACAAAAGTCGAATGGAGGGGTTTGAGGCAACGTAAGGCAGTGTGGAAACCCTGCTCCACACCCAGGAATGAGAGAAATGGGAGGAAATTCTAAACGCTTTGGTCCTCCTGGCCAGGCTGGTCACAGTGATCATACTGGGGAGACTCCACCAGGAAAGAGAAGAGTTGGAAGGTCCCATATCTGAGCCATTAATCACAGAATTGAAGAATACCAGGGCTAGGAACACCTTGAGTTAATCACTGCTCATAGACATGAAACATCTTTCCACCTTGGACTCCTGTGATTCTAGAGATAGCAAAGACTTTTCACCAGAGAAGCAAAGGCCAGATCGCTCGCTGACATTGCCAATTTAGCTTCTCTGAAGGGACAGCGAGCCGCCTTCTCTCTTTCTTAACGGGAAGTGGTCACAGCCATGAACTCAGCAAAAGAAGCGGGTTAAACTTTGTCCGTTCTTGGCTAATGCAGTTAGACGTTTTCGAGAAAAGGCAATGAGAAGTGGTCATTATCCATTATCTGCATGAAATATTTCAGAGAAAGGAACAGCATTTGCCAAAAAAAAGAAAAGATGTTTGACTTGAAGCCAGGCAAGAGGGAAACAGGATCACCTTCTAGCTCCGTGGGAAGGCTGTGCTAATGGTGTTATTTCAAGTAAAATGGGAATGCACATCTGAAAAAATACAGATGGCGCATCGGCTTCATATAGTTTCTGAAGGTCGTTCTGGACAGTGATTTACTGCCCCTTTTCTTGGCAACAAAGCCATAAAACCCCTCCAGGCTTTCCAGTCTTCGAAAAAACTGTACACATGCTGCTGTTGTCACTGAGTCCCTCGGTCACGTCCGACTCTTTGCAACCCCATGGACTGCAGCCCACCAGGCTCCTCTATCCGCAGGATTTCCCAGGCAAGAACACTAGAGTGGGTTTCCATTTCCTACTCCAGAGGATCTTCCTGACCCAGGGATCAAACCCACATGTCCTGCAAGTCTCCTACATGGCAGGCAGATTCTTTACCGCTGAGCCACCAGGGATACCTGTTTATATAGCCCAACGTGGAGGAAAACGTATAGAGAATCAGTATGTACATTTGGCTGAAAATACTTGATGTCACTTGAAAAGTCGAAGCCTAAAACTCTTAATTTGAAAGGAAAAGTCTCAGTCCTATTGTGTAGTTTCTTTGTCTCTATTTCATTTCCCTTTACTTTATCCCCTGCTCCTGATTTATGCTCTCTTGTTGTGGGGATAATATAGGCATAATGATTTCTAAGCTGAAACTATCAGAAATCTTATGAAGTGGCCCCCTTCTCACCCTCCTCCATGAATATTTTCTCACTCTGCTTTTGAAAATTGTCACCAGAACATTTCCCGATAATAACACATGCCAAACTGAAATTCTAGGTAGCTGAATATCAAGGATTTTTTTAGGAGACCTTCTGCTTTGAGCATTAGTCATCTGTCTCATTGCAAAGCCCAAGGCCTCCAACAAAGACCTTTTTGCTCAAATGGTGGGTCGCTTTATTTCTTGAAGATTGTAGACATTATCATTACGGGTAATGACCTAATAACTTGCCATCTGATGTTTGCACATCAGTTCTATGAAGTTCCCAGCATACAGACCACTGGCTCCTTACATGAATGATTTAATATTAAGTAACAAACCCAAACTGGAGCAAGCTCTTTTCTTATGTATGACACGTGTAAGACCAGTTCATACCTAATGCAGATTTCATCTAAAAGCTGTTGGTTTGGAACAGGATTTAGGGGCGCTTGATGCAAAGAGCTGACTCATTGGAAAAGACCCTGATGCTGGGAAAGATTGAAGGCAAAAAGAGAAGAGGGCGGCAGGGGATGAGATGGCTGGATGGCACCGCTGACTCAGTGGGCACAAATTTCAGCAAACTGGGAGAAGGACAGGGAAGCGTGGAATGGGGTCACAAGAATCAGACTCGACTTAGTGACTGAACATCAACGAAAACAGCAACGAAGAAGGCCAAAGCCAGCTGCTTTCAGCTGTTTGTGGGTCTGGATGGGTGATTAGGAGGCATCGTCTTTATTAAGTGCCTGCAACAGGCCTGGGGGTCAGCAGGTGTTCCTGCAGCCTTGGCGGGCCGCAGACTTTGTCGCATTTGATGTTCCTAACTACCCTGGGAGGCAGACGCTCCGTGCCTGCTGGCAAGTCTCTGTGACCCTGTGGACTGTAGCCCCCAGGCTCCCCCGTCCCTGGAGTTTCCCTGGCAAGAACGCTGGAGTCAGTTGCTACCTCCTCCCCCAGGGGATCTTCCCGACCCAGGGATCGAACCCTCATCTCTTGCTTCTACTGCACTGGCAGGTGGCTTCTTTACCGCTGAGCCACCGGGAAGCCCCACAAATGCTATTATTGTTCTTATTTTATGGATGAGGAAGCTGAGCCTCTGAAAGTTTCAGTAACTTTCCTGTGACCACATTTAGACAGTAACTGGCAGATTTGAACTGAGCCCAGCCTGATCCCGCAGCCAGTGGGCCATCCTATCTTCTCATTAACTGATCAGTCTTTAAATCAGTGAATTTTATTTTTTTCTTGCTGGGTTTTTCCCTGTGTTACTGGAAGCAGTTGTCTAAGCCACAGATATTTCATCTTTTGGTCCCTAGAAAGAAGAAGGGGTTGGAACTTTCAAAGCTGTATTCTCTTTCCAAAACCAGTACCCCCATACACATAGGAACATAGGCAGAGAGAAGTAGCTTGCCAATTATCTGGCTCCTAACAGTTTCACAATTTACAGTAAGACTTCTCAAAGTTCTTGAGCCTCTGGATCCCCTGGGGATCTTGTTAAATAATTCTTATTCGATAGGCCTGAGAGTCTGCATTTCTAGCGAGTTCCCAAGTGATGCTGAAGCTCATCCAAGGACCATCCTTTGAGTAGCAAAGGTTTATGACACACTTTCTCTTCCATTTCCTCCCTTGTCCTAACAAAATGCTAAGAGGTAGGCAGGCTTAGGATGATTACTTCTATTTGGAATTGACAGAGAATCAAGGTCAAAGAGATGGTATCAGAAAGTACCGGAAGAGCATGCCATGTTTTTGAGCTCTTCGCTTCCCCTGATTCCTTTGGTTTAGAGCTGGCAGATGGATGGGTCCTACATGTATTTGGTTTCTTCCACATGGTTTGGCCAAACAAAATTCCAGACAACCCTGGACCCTGTGGATGTTCCTTGAGCAGCAGCTGTACTCTTTCAATGTGGCGTGGACCTTCCAATGACTCGCAGTGTCTCCGCGCTGATCCAACTGAGTGCCAGCGCTATTTACCTTTGCAACTCAGGACTGTTTTTCTCCCATCTGGTCTACTCTGCCCATTTAAGTTACCAACCTTCCTCCAGTAATGCATGCCCTTCTCATGACCTTTTCCTCCCCGAGCCCACGCCAAGTCCCTCCGTAACTGAGCTCTCTACTCTCCTGGGCCATTGGAGAGCCCATGTGATGGAGTCCCTGCGCAATTTTACTAAAGGATGTTGCTTGTGTTAGCAGCGAAATAAATATTTCTTGATAAAATGAGTAAACAGATGAACCACGAAAGGATGTCAGCGCATCCACTTTCTCTGATTTAAACGAGCTGAGTCCTTGTTTGCTGATGACCAAGAAGTGGAGAAGTCACAGAAGACGATTTGGAAACAGCTTTACAGTCCAAAAAGCTGTGATGATGGCCCTAGAAAGTGCCTATCACAGGAGCCCAGCAAGTAAGTGGACATTTTCCTCATACAGACCCCACCTGATATACATCCACTGGGCATATAAAATATTCCAATTAGCTGAACGTCTGCAGGAAATAATAAGAGAGATGTTCTTGTTTTGATGACCTTCAGAAAGCTCTCCATCCGTCTCTATAAAGTACTGCTGGGCCCAGGAGAAGCCTCCTGCCATCAACCACTCCATCTTCAATATCCCTTTAAACAAAGAGCTCTATGTGTTCGGTCCTGATGTTCAGAAGAAGGAAAGAACCAGCCCTGCTCTCTCAATCTGTGCACACAAGTCACGCTTATGTTAACGAGTTCTGTGTGGTATGGCAGGAATAAAAATCTATATGAAAATTGAATTGAAAATGTCTCTGTTTAGAAATATGCCTGCACTTAGATTTCTCTGGGTGGGAGGGAGGCTGAGCCTTGTGATATCTGGATTCTCTGTAAAGTCAGGTCTCTGTTCAGAAATGGTGTCAAGGATCCCGTAGCCCAGTAGCTGACCACCTCCTGGGACACAGAGGAGACCCAGCCGCTCAGCACGGCCCTCACCCTGGGCCTAGTCCCCACTGCAAGGTGCTCAGCCTCCTGAACAGTAAATCCTCCATCTCTTTTACTCGGCCTGCCAACACGAGTGCCAATTAGTGCCAATAATAATATACATATTAACAGATTTCTAGACCACAGTCGCCAGAACACTAGAGGCTCGTGACAGGGAAGCCTCCCCTGGTGTCATCATTTCGTGTACCGACTGGGTCCACAGCCAGAAATGCTTGCGATCCCCTCATTTACGTCTGCCCTGCACACTGCGAAATCTTCTTGTGATTTTAAACTGTCATTTAGTGGGGTGGGTTGGCGAAAACGATCCTGTCACCACGGGGTATGTTTTTAAATGAGGTCTTGGTTGAAATCTAGTTTCGTTTTAAAAAATCAACCTTCTTGAGTTTTATAATCGTCTCGGGCTATAACTCTCCCACCTCGTCTGCTGCTTTAAAAGCTGCCAGTGCTTTTCCTGTAAACACTCTATTGTGGATTTTCAAGGCAACTACAAAAATGGACGCCTAGCAAAGTCTGGTATCTCACATCCTGCTACCCATGAATTATTTTGCACAATTTTATTTGAACCATTCTGACTACAGGTTTTGGGAACAACTGAGGTGGTATTTTTTTTAATTGTTTCCCTTTTGTTTTCTTAACGTTTGATTTAAAAGGAAATGTCTAAAATTTAAGGATTTGTTTCCAAATTTTACCCATCTATTGATAGAGTAAAAAGTTTGTAGCTTGAATAGTGTATTTTTCTAATGACATCTCTCCCCTTTTTCAATCAAGAATTTGGGAGAAGACCAGGCTAATATTTATGTAATATATATCATAGAACAGATAATAAGTTTTATCTATGACAAAAACTACCCATACTTTGAAAGTTGTGTGACTCTTTTTTGAATCAAAATCTGCTCCTGATAAGTGTATGTTCTGGTGTTTTGCAGCCTTGATGCTTATTTGCAGTCTTCATACTTAAAAAGCTGCAATCCACAGGTCAGGGATTTCTGGCAACAAGAATTTAGGTGGCTGGGATGCTCTGAAAAGATGATTTGTGGGGTCTCTCTGGTTTTATCATTGAGGAAAGTTGATCAGAATGGCTGTAATTCACATCTGATCTAGATGGGGCGGGGCAGGCGGGAGATTTACCCATCACAGGCACCAACTGCATTGCTGAGAAGTAGAGACAGAGATTGCGACCGGACTAATCCCCTTTCATGGTATGACCTATCTATCTGTTCATTCACTTAGATAACTGTGGGCATCTTTCAGAGCCAGGATATGATCTGAGTGCGGGGAGCAGCAAGGTCTCTGTCTTCAAGGAGACAGATATTCTATCTTTACATTTAGTGAGAAAACAATCAATCAATAAGCAAGCCCTCAAGATGATTTCAGAGTCTGGTCAGTGCCATGGTGCTTTCAGTAAATAGGTTGATATGCTCTGGAATTACAGAGAAGGGGTGGCTGGTCAGGGAGGACCTCTCCCAGAAGGAGCCATTTGAGCTGAATTCTAAAGCATGAAAAGCAACCAACTTCCATAGAGGAAGAGCTTTCTCAGCAGAGAAACCTGCCATTGCAAAGAGTCGAGGGGAGACTGGCAGATGCAAGAAGGAGCAAGTGGGTTGTTGTCCCACGGGCACAGAGGCGAGGCAAGAGTACTGGGTGATAAAGCAGAAAGGTAGCCGTCAAATCCTGCAAGTGCTCAGACTCCAGGCGAAGGGTTTGAATTGTATTACAATTTATTTATATGTGTGCAAGCAGAGACATTACTTTGCCTACTAAGGTCTGTCTAGTCAAGGCTATGGTTTTTCCAGTGGTCATGTATGGATGTGAGAGCTGGACTGTGAAGAAGGCTGAGTGCTGAAGAATTGATGCTTTTGAACTGTGGTGTTGGAGAAGACTCTTGAGAGTCCCTTGGACTGCAAGGAGATCCAACCAGTCCATTCTGAAGGATATCAGCCCTGGGATTTCTTTGGAAGGAAAGATGCTAAAGCTGAGACTCCAGTACTTTGGCCACCTCATGTGAAGAGTTGACTCATTGGAAAAGACTCTGATGCTGGGAAGGATTGGGGGCAGGAGGAGAAGGGGACAACAGAGGATGAGATGGCTGGATGGCATCACGGACTCGATGGATGTGAGTCTGAGTGAACTCCGGGAGATGGTGATGGACAGGGAGGCCTGGCGTGCTGTGATTCATGGGGTCGCAAAGAGTCGGACACGACTGAGCGACTGAACTGAACTGAACTGAATGCAACAGAAAGACTTGCAGGAATTATAACAGCCAGAATAAGGAGTAAGGAATGTTCTAGCAGATGAGTGTGTGTGTGTGCGCGCGCGCGCGCGTGTGAGATCGGGTGTGTCCGACTCCTTTGCAACCCCATGGACTCTCATCCACCAGGCTCCTCTGTCCATGGGATTCCCAGGCAAGAATACTTGAGTGGCTAGCCATTTCCTTCTCCGGGGGAATCTTCCTGACCTAAGGATCAAAACTGCGTCTCTTGAGTCTCATGCGTTGGTGTGCTAAGTCGCTTCCATAGTGCCCGACTCTGTGTGGCTCTCTGGACTGTAGCCGCTAGGCTCCTCTGTCAGTGAGCTTCTCCAGGCAAGAATACTGGAGTAGGAAGCCTTTCCCTTCTCCAGGGGATCTTCCCAACGCAGGGAAAGAACCCAGGTCCCCTGCATCTTAGGAGGATTCTTCACCGTCTGAGCCACGAGGGAAGACGCCCAGCATTGGCAGGAGGATTCTTTACCACCAGCGCCACCTGGGAAGCCCGTTCTAGCAGTTAGTCCTCTGGAAAACAGCCTGGAAGAAGGGGGAGCAGGAAGCGCATTCAGCCGCCGGAAGGAACGGTAGTAGCCGAGCAGCGAGGGCAGTGACTGAGGGGGCAGAAGAGAGCTCTCTGGACCGGAGAGTTTCTAGACACGGAACTGAGTGTGCTCATGAACCAGCTGTCCTGGCAACATGGACGCTTCGAGTGGCCACTGTCAGGCGGTGGTAAGGGATGAAATTAGACACTTAGGTTGGAAAGCAAGATGTTTGCCCCAGAAAGTGTGACCTTCAACCTAGAATCCACAAGGATGCTCTGCAGAGGACACGCCTCTCTCTTTGGGCCTCGGCATCATTGTGATCATCATCTTAGCTAAATAAGTATTCATAGGAATAAACTTGCCAGGAATAAAGTCAACTAATCCACTTTACCAAGATTTACACATGATGCAATCTTATTAAACAAATCTCATCAATACAGAGAGAGACAGACACTCATTATGCACCCCAATCACCCACACTCTGCCTGTCTCCCTCTCTCTCCTCTCAGCTGCCGATGGCAAACAAAGCCACTTAAGTGAACAGTCTTCAATGTATAATATTAAAATGTGTTTTGTAAAACTCCCTGGAACCCCTAGCCATTGTTCAAACACACTTACTCTGATAGATGCTTTGGCATTTTTTTTTTTATGAGGCTTTTCAATGTGTTACTTTATCGGGTGCATGAGATTGAGTCTGTTCTGCAGAAGAAAACAGACAAAAAGGGTCTCTCAGCACGAGTTACTCTTCTGTAAAGGTTATAGTAAACATGTCAATGCCTAATTAAGCAGAAAATTTTATCTGTATTGTGGGGGAGGCATTTGCCGTCTGCGAGTTTTCTTCTGGGGAATCCATTTAGAAGGACATAGGAGACTGTGAAGTTGAGCTGGGCTGGAAAGCTCAGCTTCCAAATGTCAGCATTAAAAAAGAACACTCCTAAAAAAACACACACACACTCCTTTTCTCCTTGTGTGAAAGTGGCTATACTGGCCAGGCAGATTGTCTGTGGGGTGTGTGTGTGTGTGTGTGTGTGTGTGTGTGTGCAAGCGCCTGTCCCTGATTACATGTCTTTTTTCAGCACACACACGACATAGTATGAATTATTTCCCAACTTCCTATAAAGTGTCAGGCTTCTCTGGTGGCTCAGATGGAGAATCTGAGAATCTGCCTGCAATGCAGGAGACCCTGGTTCGATCCCTGGGTTGGGAAGATCCCCTGGAGAAGGGAAGGGCAACCCTCTTCGTATTCTTGCCTGGAGAATTCCATGGACAGAAGAGTCTGGTGGGCTACAGTCCACAGGTTCGCGAAGAGTCGGACACAACTGAGCGACTAGTCAGGCCTTGTGCTAGGCGCTGAAAATAGTGAGGTGAATAAAACCTGGCCGTCCTTAGCCAGCAGTGATGAGCAGCAGCCCTCCCGTCCCCTCCTCGCTGTCCTCACCAGCTCTATGTGGGGGTGTAGATGCTTTGTCCTGGCGATTCTTTCACTCATAGGCGAGGTGACTATGTCTTAACCTGGAACAGTCCTGGCCAATCTGTATCCTCCCAAAGTATGAGTAGTGAAGCCCTTTTAATTTTCAAAAGTGACTCTGCATTATGGGCAAAATTTGCCTGATTCTTTGGAGTATTTTGCTTGGCTCTGTAACAAGTCATTTATTGATGTTGTGAATAGACCTTCTCCTTCAGCTTAATGGTATGAC
The DNA here is from genome assembly GCA_006410635.1 of Cephalophus harveyi. NCBI lineage: Eukaryota > Metazoa > Chordata > Mammalia > Artiodactyla > Bovidae > Cephalophus > Cephalophus harveyi. The sequence continues at coordinate 180,838 of SJYT01048987.1, forward strand.
TGTTTCTGCAAACATAAAAACTAGTCCAGAAAAAAGCAAAACGCAGTGTGAATGGGGTGGGGCTATCTCATTCAGTTGTTCTAAGCTAGAGTTTTCTTGGGGCTTTATGAGTCGTAAAGAACCCGCTTGCCAGTGCAGGAGACATAAGAGACTGGGGCTCAATCCCTGGATCGGGAAGATCCCTTGGAGGAGGGCACAGCAACCCACTCCAGTGCTCTTGCCTGGAGAAGCCCACGGACAGAGGAGCCTGGCGGCCACAGTCCACAGGGTGGCACGGAGCCGGACACGCCTGGGTGACTCGGCACACACGCAGCGCAGGGTTTTCTTGCAGGTGGTGATCACTTATTAATGATTGTTTGTCTAGATTGCGAAGCTTTTTTTCCTTCAAACCAATTTATGGAACTAGAGACCAGCAACACCAGTTGAATGAAAAACCCACTTGCTAGGGAGGAAAAGCCGGAGAAGGCAATGGCACCCCACTCCAGTACTCTTGCCTGGAAAATCCCATGGACGGAGGAGCCTGGTGGGCTGCAGTCCATGGGGTCGCTAAGAGTCGGACACGACTGAAGCGACTTAGCAGCAGCAGCAGCAGCAGGGAGGAAAAGCAGGAGGCCGATGGCAGCAAAAACGAATGAGCAGGACCGCAAGGCCGGGGGCGAGGCTGAGTGCTCACACGCCCTCTGTCTCAAGGCAGACCCTTAAAACCACGGCCTCTCGCCTCCATTATTCCCAGAATCCTCCCCTCGGAGGTGGCTATTTACTCAGAGACATCTCAAGGAAATCTCAGCCTTTAACCTTTGGCTCTCTGCAAAGTTTCCTTATTCATTAGATTGGTAATAAAAAGAGAGTGGAGCCTGGTGGTAACGACCATGGATTCTCTCATCACACAGGGTGGGTTCAGGAATGATCTTGCAATGCTAACTTTGTAGCCTTGGAAAATTATCTTAACTTCAGAGCCTCAGTTTCTGCATCTGTGAAATGAAAATAATAATAGCTCCTGCTTCATATGGATATTGATAAAAATGAAAGAATATATTTAGAGAGAATACTCAACAAATGTTCTTCTTCTTCAGTGTGGTCCATATACATACATGGAATACACACACAGTGAAATACTAGCAAGCCATAAAAAAGAATGAAATATGGCCACTTGCAGCAACATGGATAGACCCAGGGTTTACCATACCAAGTGAAGTAAGTCAGACAGAGAAAAACAGATGGCAAATGATATCATTTATAGGTGGAATCTAAAAAACAATACAAATGAACTTATTCACAAAACAGAAACAGACTCACAGACAGAGAAAACAAACATGGTTACCAAAGGGAAATCGAAAAAGGATAAACGAGAGGCGCGGGATTAACACGCACACACTCGCACGCGGGAAGCAGGTGACCCCCAGGGCCCTACTGTGCAGCACGGAGAACTATACTCCATAGCTTGTAATAAGCTGAGACGGAAAATGATCTAAAAAGATGTGCATATATATATATATATATAAATGCATATAATGAATCATTTTGCTGTACTCCAGAAACTAACACAATATTGTAAATCAACTACAGTTCAATTAAAAAGAACTAATTTTGGAAAATAAATAAAAATCTGAAAAAAAAAAATATTCTTCATGTTCAGTCTTTGGAGGCCTTGGAGTTCCCGACTGCAGGCACTTTCCTTCTAATAAGACCCCATCTCTCCTCTGCCTCTCTCACAGGAGAGACCTCCCGTGCTTGATCACCCCTTTTTCGAGCATTATCACTGGTGAATGGAACCACTGCACTGGGGAATTCTCCCAAGCACCCGCCCGCACTAAGCGGGGAGGTAGAACCTCACAGGGAAACCACTGCGTTGACATCGTGCAGCCCGTGCAAACCTAAGACCAAGCGTCTCTTGGTTTGGTGCAACTTCGGTCGCATTTTATCCACGTGGCTCTGAAAAGGCCAGGTGCGGAAAATGAGTCCATGGGCATAAATAGCCACATTCCTCATCTCGCTGATGGATATTTGCCTATCAATTCCCTTCGCACCGGCTCTCTCATGCCTTCATTTTCCCTATGCAATTACTGGTCCTAAATCCTTTCTGAGAAAGGAAAGCATGCATCCCCAATAGCATTTTGCATCCACAAATCAAACGTATAATTGGCATCTCATGACGGGGACCCACAAATCACAGTGCATTTGAAATTACAGGCACAAGATCGAGAGAGCACTTTCAGCCTTCTCTGGAAAGGTCTTCATAATCCTGCTTGAGAATAATAGAATAGTTCCCAAATCTCCCATTCTAACACCATTTGCTATTATTTCAAAATCATTATATTTGCTGAGCTTACATAATTTTTGAGCTATCAGTGGAAGACTTTATTTGATACTCCATAATCTCTCTTCCTGCTGTGTGACTCTCTACAAATAAAGCCGTTGTACCCAAAGAGACACTGGCTCTCAAAAATGTAATGGCTGTGCATCCGAATTACTTCTGAGCACTCAAAAATGATTTATTAAGATGACTGTGTGCCAACAGGGTCAAGTGTCACAGTGAACCTTACCATGAAGATGCCAAGGGTCATCTTAGTTTGCTTTTGAGCCGACGTCCTTCTTGTAGAGATATGTCTTTGATAGGATTTGAATTTCAGTCCAGCTTTCCCGAAAGGCATGCACGTGAATTTAGAGACTGTCCCATTACAGGAGTATTAGAATGATAGCCCTTAAACATTAGAATGATTAAGTTGGGATTCTAAGCATTTATAAAGAATGAGGTTGTTCAGCCACTAAGTCCTTGTGACCCCCTGGACTGTAGCCCACCAGGCTCTCTGTCCTTCACTATCTCCCGGAGTTCACTCAGACTCGTGTCCATTGAGTCGGTGATGCCATCCGACCATTTCATCCTCTGTTGCTCTCTTCTCCTTCTTCTTTCAATCTTTCCCAGCATCAGGGGCTTTTCAAATGAGTCAGCTCTTCGCATCAGGTGGCCAAAGTATTGGAGCTTCAGCTTCAGCATCAGTCCTTCCAATGAATAGTCAGGGTTGATTTCCTTTAGGATGGACTGGTTGGATCTCCTTGCTGTCCAAGGGACCCTCAGGAGTCTTCTCCAGCACCACAGTTCAGAAGACGCCTGCTGCCAGTTTTCTTTTAAGAAGGCGTCAGGTGGCGCAAAAGGCGTCCTCTGGCTTTTTCCTTTATTCACTGCTCATTGTTCATAAAAGCGTCAATTCAGTTGTTCATTCCCTGTGGGAGGCACTTGGTCTGAGTGGGGAAATGGGGGTGGAATATGTCACCCGCTATTGTTGTTTCATGTCTTCCTCTCCTCTCACAGGCTATGCCCAGGAGGAACAGCTGAAGGAAGAGGAGGAAATCAAAGAGGAGGAGGAGGAAGAGGAAGGCAGTGGCTCGGGAGCTCAGCCTCAGGGCAGCAATGACGCAGGGACAGACGAGGAGCTGGAAACGGGCCCCGAGCACAAGGGCTGCTTCAGCTACCAGAACTCGCCGGGAAGCCACCTGTCCAACCAGGACGCCGAGAGCGAGTCTCTGCTGAGCGATGCTAGCGACCCGGTGTCAGACATCAAGAGCGTGTGCGGCCGAGATGCCTCGGATAAGAAAGCCAGCGTGCACCCCAAGCTTCCAAACGAAGCCCACAGCTGCATGGATAAGATGACCGCCGTCTACGCCAACATCTTGTCCGATTCCTACTGGTCGGGCCTGGGTCTCGGCTTCAAGCTGTCCAACAGCGAGAGGCGGAATTGTGACACCCGAAACGGCGGCAACAAGACGGATTTCGATTGGCACCAAGACGCTCTGTCCAAAAGCCTGCAGCAGAACTTGCCCTCGAGGTCCGTGTCGAAGCCCAGCCTGTTCAGCTCAGTCCAGCTGTACCGGCAGAGCAGCAGAGCGTGCGGGGCCGTTCTCACCGGGGCCAGCAGGTTCCGGTGCCGGCAGTGCAGCGCTGCCTACGACACCCTGGTCGAGCTGACCGTCCACATGAGCGAAACCGGCCACTACCAAGATGACAACCGCAGAAAGGACAAGCTCAGGCCCACGAGCCACTCCAAGCCCCGAAAGAGGGCTTTCCAGGACATGGACAAGGAGGATGCTCAGAAGGTCCTGAAATGCATGTTCTGTGGTGATTCCTTTGATTCCCTCCAAGATTTGAGTGTCCACATGATCAAAACAAAACATTACCAAAAAGTGCCTTTGAAAGAGCCAGTCCCAACCATTTCATCAAAAATGGTCACTCCTGCCAAGAAACGTGTCTTCGACGTCAATCGGCCGTGCTCCCCGGATTCAACCACTGGGTCGTTTGCAGATTCGTTTCCGCCCCAGAAGAACACCAACCTCCAACTGTCCTGCAACAACCGCTATGGCTACCAAAACGGTGCCAGCTACACCTGGCAGTTTGAGGCCTGCAAGTCCCAGATCTTGAAGTGCATGGAGTGTGGGAGCTCCCACGACACTCTGCAGCAGCTCACCACCCACATGATGGTCACCGGCCACTTTCTCAAGGTCACCAGCTCCGCCTCCAAGAAAGGCAAGCAGCTGGTGCTGGACCCACTGGCCGTGGAGAAGATGCAGTCGTTGTCCGATGCCCCAAACAGTGATGCCCTGGCTCCCAAGCCATCGAGTAACTCCGCCTGTGATGGCGCAGCCTCCTCGACAGAGCTGAAGGACAGCAAAAAGGAAAAACCAGAGGAGATCAACAAGGATGAGAAAGTCATGAAAAGCGAGGACTATGAAGACCCTCTCCAAAAGCCACTAGATCCTACGATAAAGTACCAGTATCTGCGGGAGGAGGACTTGGAAGATGGCTCGAAGGGCGGAGGGGACATTTTGAAGTCTTTGGAAAATACCGTTACCACTGCCATCAACAAAGCCCAGAACGGGGCTCCCAGCTGGAGCGCGTACCCCAGCATCCACGCAGCCTACCAGCTCTCAGAGGGCACCAAGCCTTCCTTGCCTATGGGCTCCCAGGTCCTGCAGATCCGACCCAACCTCAGCAACAAGCTGAGGCCGATCGCACCCAAGTGGAAAGCGATGCCGCTGGTGTCCGTGCCTGCACACCTGGCCCCCTACACGCAAGTGAAGAAGGAGCCGATGGGCAAGGAGGAAGCGGTGAGGGAGTGTGGGAAAGAGAGTCCCCGCGAGGAGGCGTCCTCGTTCAGCCACAGCGAGGGGCACGCTTTCTCCAAAAGCGAACCGCCTGCGGAGTCCAAAAAGGCTGAGCCACGTCCCCCGAAGGAGGAGGACAAGCTGATGAGAGAGGGCGGTGAGAAAGAGAAAGCCCAGGCTTTGGAGCCGGCGTCTCCGCTCAGCAACGGCTGCGCCCTCGCCAGCCCTGCAGCGGCCCTGCCGGGCATCAACCCGCTCAGCGCGCTGCAGTCTGTCCTGAACAATCACCTGGGCAAAGCCACGGAACCCTTGCGTGCGCCCTCCTGCTCCAGCCCAAGCTCAAGCACAATGTCCCTGTTTCACAAGCCGAGCCTTGGCGTCATGGACAAGCCAGTCCTGAGCCCCCCCGCCACGAGGCCGGCCAGCGTGTCCAGACGCTATCTGTTCGAGAGCAACGATCAGCCCATCGACCTGACCAAGTCCAAGAGCAAGAAGGCCGAGTCCTCGCAAGCGCAGTCCTGCACGTCCCCGCCCCAGAAGCACGCCCTGTCCGACATCGCCGACATGGTCAAGGTCCTCCCCAAGGCCACCACCCCGAAGCCCGCCACCTCCCCCAGGGTCCCTCCCGTGAAGCTGGAGATGGATGTGAGGCGCTTCGAGGACGTGTCGAGTGAGGTCTCCACCTTGCATAAGAGGAAAGGCCGGCAGTCCAACTGGAACCCCCAGCATCTTCTGATCCTGCAGGCCCAGTTTGCCTCCAGCCTCTTCCAGACCTCCGAGGGCAAATACCTGCTGTCCGACCTGGGCCCCCAAGAGCGGATGCAGATCTCGAAGTTTACGGGGCTCTCGATGACCACCATCAGCCACTGGCTCGCCAACGTCAAGTACCAGCTTAGGAAAACGGGCGGGACCAAGTTCCTAAAAAACATGGACAAAGGACACCCTATCTTTTACTGCAGTGACTGTGCCTCCCAGTTCAGAACCCCGTCTACCTACATCAGTCACTTAGAGTCCCACCTGGGTTTCCAAATGAAGGACATGACCCGCCTGGCCGTGGAGCAGCAAGGCAAAGCGGAGCAGGAGCTCTCCCGGCTGTCGTCGGCTCAGCGGTCACCGGAAAGCATAGCTGGCGAAGAGGACACGGACTCTAAATTCAAGTGTAAGTTGTGCTGCCGGACATTTGTGAGCAAACATGCGGTAAAACTCCACCTAAGCAAAACGCACAGCAAGTCCCCCGAGCACCATTCACAGTTTGTAACAGACGTGGATGAAGAATAGCTCTGCAGGTATGGGTTTGCTCCCAGGTGCTTGTGCTGGTGACTGTGAGGCGCTTCTCGAAGGGAGATGGTTCTATTTAGAGGCAGCTGACCTCTCCCTACCGCGAGAGGACTGTAGCCTACTGGAATAGACCAGAACATAAATAAGTCCTACCCATTCTCTCAATTTCTGCAGTTTAGCGTTGGGGAATAGAACACAACGGATTTAGAGAGTCGGAGCTCACAGGTTACTGCTTCTTGATCCATGATCTCCTTAGTGACCCAGGGCCCACGTCTCAAGGTCCCGTTGAGGCTCTGCCTCATTGTAATTAATAAGCACCGACTTCTCTTATTATCCCATTTCCCTACCTCCCCTTCCTATAGCCATGCTAATGACTTATAAAGTGATGAAAATTTTAAAAAAGAAATAGTGAGCAAGAAAATAAAGATTGTAGAGTTCCTGGGGGCAGCCACTCGACAGATTTCTTAATCAACTCATGAATAGATTAAAGCTGGCTTTATCATTATTAGTTATAATTAATGCTTTTGGCAGCTTATTTGCAGCAATTGCTACCTTCCACTGCCCTCCCCTCCGATTTATTTCCTGTGCCTTCGGTTTCCTGTGAAAGGGCGTGTGCCCTGTAGTCGGATGGTAGGAAAATACTCTTCTCTGCAGGCCACTCAGATGAAAAGAGAGGAAGCTTATTTTCTTCCCAGGTCTTTTGGTTGCTCTTAAAGCTAATATCAGAGTCCACCTTTAGCAAAGGTAGATGCAAAGCATGGCTTGAGACTTTATTTTACATAAAGAAGCAAATGGCACACTCATTGCCAATGCACGTGGGGTCCCACAGCTTTGAGATAGTTTGCATCACGTATTGTTGAAGTTCCAGGCCTGGCAGAGTCAGCAGGGTCCAGCCGATCTCTGTCACCTTCAGGAAGGCAGACAGATTCCAAGGTCAAATACCTTGGCAGACTAGTCACACCAGCCGTTTTCAAATACTGGGCATAAACAAGGCGGAAATTACTTTCGTCGCCCTTTGTGTATTTTCTCTCCTTCCTTTCCTCTCCTCTCCGGCATGATACCGCCCCCATGTGCTAGAAACTCCCACACATACATCAGTTGTCCTGCACTCTGGGCCGTAACCCAAAATGAGACCCCACCTGACTTAAAACTCTGGCACTTGCCAACCAGTTTATGTCATGCTAGGTTACAGATTAGTCTTTCTAGTTACATATGCAATAAGATCTTAACAGCTAATAATGGCATGCAGTTGACCCTTGGATAACGCAGGGGCTAGGGGCGTCAACCCTCTGCACAGCAGAGAATCCGCGTGTAGCTGCTAGCCGGCCCTCCCCATGACAGGCCCTCCGTGTTCCTGCCTCTCCTGTATCCCAGGTCCCACACCTGTGGATTCTACCAACCCAGACTGTGGAGTACTATACTACTTACCTGTGCTTTTGAAAAAGCTCCACCTACAGGTGGCCTCCTTACATGCTGCTCAGGGTCCGCTCTATAAGCCTTCCCCACCCCCCACTGTCAGAGCCCTTGTTAAACAGGAGGTTTCAGACCAAGCCATCACGCGACCAGCGGGAGCAGAGCTGCAAGTGGGGACGGGCGTGACTAGGGTGTGGATGTGGGCTCACTTCACAGTTACTGAATGTGAGCGCGGTCAGAATGAACCAAGGGGTTGGAATCGGGAGCTATCCCCTCAGTGCGATGATCTAAGAGCCTCTGAGGGCAGGGGAACCCATCCCATCACTAGATGGCTACCTGGGCCCAGATGATGACTTTGGTTTTGTTTGCATGTTTTTATCATGATAATTAAAATGTGTTACTGGCAGATTCCTCTCTTGCTTTCTAAGCATGGTTTGTTCAGCTCACACTATATTGAAAGAAAAGCTGAAATACAGCTATTGAATCTACATGTAAGCTTGGGGTTCCATGACACCTGTTTATTTGCTATACAATGTTTTAAATTTTATGTAACTTGGTATTATGCTTTCCTGGTCCTTCAAAAAAGAAAAAAAGAAAAAAAGGTGGATACACATAGAACACACGTAGAGGAATGTTTCCAGTCGCAGAGTGGTGGGTCCAAACCTGATGAAAACGACAAAGAGGCCGGTTTATCTGTGCTACAATAAAGGCCAATTTTCCACCTTTTCCATGCTAGGTCTGTAATCATTTTTTAAATTAATATCATAGTCAAAACATTACAATATGTAGATACAGAATAAGGAGAAACAGAAAGCCTCAGTCAAAATCTGAAACACACATAACTGTTCTAGGGAAGCCAAGAAAACCCAGGAAAAACCTATACAAAGGGACCTGATGCTCTTTAGTCGTGGCCAACTCAAAGGTACTTAGAAGTCTATTAAATACATAGATAGGCTAGCTCTCGTCTCATCCTTCTGCGTCTGTACAGAATAAATATTTCTGATTTGGACCTTCAAAGCGTCAAATTACAGAATTATCATTATATGAAAACAAAGCTCCCTTCTTAGATAAACACTGGTGTGCTGTGATTCTGACAGCGGATCGCAGAAAAACAGGTTGAGTGTTCGGGAATCGTTCAGACTGTATGCGCTGCGTACACCTAAAAAACGGTGTTCACGTCGACACTAAGGACGCCCCCGCCCGCCCCCCAGCCCCCACACCTGCACAGAGATAGCTTTCTGGGGCTCTGGTCAGCTGCAAACGACGCCCCCCTCAACCCCACGGCCCTCTTTGACAACAATATGCATGCAAATCCTTGCCCACTGCTCAGAATGATGCTTATGTGTTTCTAAATAATCACAAAATGAGATCACTGCTATATGGAACTCTAATTTCAGTTAGGATGCCTGATCACACGAATTGTACAAAAATGATGTCATTTTGGGAGAGATGGTCAAGGTTTTATGGAAATTTTGAGAGTTTTATAGTATCTATGTTCTATGTTCTAACGGCTGGAGAAGGAAATGGCAATCCACTCCAGTACTATTGCCTGGAAAATCCCATGGACAGAGGAGCCTGGTGGGCTGCAGTCCATGGGGTCGCAAAGAGTCGGACACAACTGAGCGACTTCACTTTCACTTTCATGTTCTATGCAGGATGGGAATTTTGACCTGAATTTTATTTCTTTTCTTAGATAGGTCTTTTTTTTTTTTTTAAAGATAAGTCTTAAATTCTATAAAATTCTCTGCCAAATAGTAAATGCAACTTTTCATGAGAAATTAATTAGAATATGTTTAATGGGCATCCCTAATTTAGAACATAAGTAATCTGAGACGATTTCAGTAGATATTTGTATATACCTTTAAAAATCACATGCTCTTAAAAATCAGAAATTAAACAAAGAGCAAATTAATGAGTCTAAGATGCATAAGGACTTGAAATTATAGTCATTACCGCACTGCACAAGAGTGTACAAGTTTAGCATCACACCTAACCTTGAAATTGATAGAGGGGATGAATTCTAGTCTAATAAGCTGCCACCTTTGTTGTGGAAGATTTGATAAAATCCATGTTCAGGGTGAACAGCATGTGAGGTTCCCAGATAAAATATAGGGTGTCCAGCTAAACTAGCATTTCAGGTAAATGACAAATACGTTTTTGGAATAAGCATGTCCCAAATAGCACATGGGCCATATTTATACTAAAAAGTGTTCATTGCTTACCTGAGGTTTAGATGTAACTGGGCAGTCTGTGTTTTTATTTGCTAGACCTGGCAACCCTAACAGCAGGGGTTATATGGCTGCCTGGGAAGAAGAAGATGGGCTGGGCCAGCCCACGGCTGGGCCTCTCTTGTGGCTCAGGGCTAAAGAACCCGCTTGCCCACGCGGAGGCACGGGTTCCATCTTGGGCTGGGAAGATCCCCTGGAGAAGGAAATGGAACTCACTCCAGTACGCCTGCCTGGGAAATCTCATGGACAGAGGATCCTGGCGGGCTACAGTCCAGGGGTCGAGAAACAGTCGGTCAGGACTTAGCAACTAAATAACAGCAAGCACCTCGTGGCGATCACAGGCACCAACCTTGCCTTCATCTCGTAAACACTCGTCTTTCCGCCCTTGCTCTTCCTTCTTCCGCCTGCCTGCCTCTCTTTCATCTTTTGTCAAACGTTGGCTGTGCCTTTACTGAGCACCAGACTCTATTAGCAAAGCAGTGTAGGGAGGACCAACAGCCATGCTGCCGAAACGTGCCAGGCTCGCAGCCTGCAACCGCAGGGGCACCGTTTCACCTGAGTCTCGCCGTCGTACGAGGTGGGGACGGATTCAGCCATTTCACAGGGGAAGAAACGGAAGCAGAGCGTCTGCACGAATTTCTCACATCTCCACCGTCTCTGAGCCGCTCGCTCTCAGTATCACCCGTCGAGAAAGCCATCACTCCACGCCAAACACCGTGCTAATCCCGGGGACTAAGCCGGGGACCGACTAGGACAAGAGTTGGCCTGGGCGGCAGCCTGTGCAAACAGCTCTGGGGCAGACGCTGAACGGCGCGCACAGGAAGGGCTGGTCCTGGGGAAGCGGAGGAGGGGATGGTGGTACAGACCAGCGAGGGTCCAGGCCTGCGGGCCGGCACTCAAGCCCTAACTCCCCCACCGTCTCTAACATGTGCCCTGCTTTTGAGTCTTTGAAACGTGGACAGAATTCTCCTCTAGAGGAAAGTCATGAGATTCAAGTAAAAGTATGAATTTCTTTTCCATAAAGCCTGGCGCATAGTAGGTTCACGAGAAGAGTTAGTTCTAGGCAACAGCTTGAGGGCCCTATCACGTTCTAGCCTTGCCCAAAGTGTACAGAACTTGCAGCGTATTCCCGGGTTGAGCCAGTTAATACCTAGGCAGGTGCCCCAAGGAAACGTTCTGTTCTTCAGTCCTTAAGTCGTGTCTGACTCTTTATGACCCCACGGACTGTAGCCCACCAGGCCCCTCTGTCCATGGAACTCTCCAGGCGAGAGTACTGGAGTGGGCTGCCACTTCCTCCTCCAGGGAATCTTCCCAACCCAGGGATCGAACCCGGGTCTCCTGCTTGGCAGGTGAATTCTTTACCACTGACCACCTGGGAAGCCACGGTGGCTACTATTTAATGATAATGACGGCAATGACAGCTGAGACCTCTTGGCCTCTTTCTATGAGCCGGGCATGGGCATTCAGATCATCCTGATTTTGCCAAAAGCTCAGAGGCGTCTGTGGTTTGTCTAAGGACACACAGTGCGTGTAGGATTCGAGCCCCGGACGGCCCAGCCCTCATCACGCTTCTCCTGCACCTTGCTTGATGGCTTCCAGGTGTGACCCAAGCCCAGGAATCCAGCCAGCAGCTCAGGAAGGGGTCTGGGAAGTGTGGCATACGTGTGCAGGGATGGTAAGAGCTTGCTCAGCCTCTGGAGGCTCCAGCCATAAACCCAGTGCCACAGCTTCAGGGGCTAGGGACCGACCTGGGGAAGAACCCACACGGCCTCACCCTCTTTCACGCAATTTCCTTGTTCAGTCAAGTATTGATACACTCACCGTGGAGCATCTCACCAAGAAATGATCCAAATCCCAGGGAAAATAACTCTGTGAGAATTACTATTATTTTTAACCCTCATCTTGACTCTCATTTTGGGGAAGCAAGATGTGAAATCTGAAACAGGGCTAGCCTTGAGACCTCAGCATTTCTAATGCAGCAAGAAACAAGCACGTCCCCTCCGTTCACATTTTCATTTCCTCCGCGCGCTCTGGCTTAACCCCTCTTTTGCATCGATGTGTCTCTGCCTTCGTTGCACTTTCCCCCTCATTTGGACTTCTGAATGCTCTGTCCTGACGGGTATAATTTGGTGCTTTAATATAGAGTAACATTATTTTTCATTTACTCCAATCTGCCATCAGTATCATCTTTTCATTTAACCAGATGCAATTCTTTTTTCTTTCGCTAAATTGAAAATCCATGAGCGACAGGGAGTGCAATGTTTTAATTAGCTCATATTTTTTATATGGATTTATGTCTTTAAAATACATTTGTGTAATTCTTCAGCTAAATTAAAAACGTCTTTCTGCAAAAGTGAGGAGGGGAAAATAAGGAGCTAAATTGTGTCATTAGCTTAGGTAGCTATAGATAGAGGGCCCGACCTAGCAGAGGGACGCACACCGTCGCCGGCGCCTCTGCCTGGGCAGATCTTGAACTTGCCCTTCATTGAAAGAAGTCTTTCTCTGTAAAGGTTTTTCAAAAATGGCTTGAGGTGGGATTTTTTTAAGGCCCCTAGTAAGTAAACAAGCAGTTACCTTTAACGAACTAATTTGAAACTGAACCTGCCGCCAAGAAAAGCAGAAGCAAAAAAAAAACAGAAGTCATCACGATAAACAGTTTTCTCCTGCATTTCTCTTTGTCTTTTTTTTTTTAACGATCAAGTTTAAAGCATTCCATGGTGCTTTTTTTCTACTTTATAGGAGACAAGTGACATTCCGTGGTAAATGAGAGAAAAAACCATGCAGAACTGAAATCTTTCTAATGCATTGACACCAACTTGCCCTCTATTGTTGGAAATGAGCAGGCGCTCATGATTGTTCATCAAACAGCTCCTAATGCAGTTAAAGCATTCAGCTATAATTTCTCCTTGCATTTATAATTACTGTCATAGACTGCACACCTCGGTGAGCAGATTAAAGCTATAAACTATTTAGCCGCAGCTCTAAGACGAGGAACTTGATTTGTCTGGCAGGAGTTATTTGTTAGGGAGCTTGACACTTCACATAAAAATGACTCAACGTGATGAAGAACAGTGCAGTTTTAGCAATGCAGGGGTTTTAAATCGGTCTCGCCGCCACACCCTGCAAGCATCGCAGGGCAGTTTGTTAACAGACATGGAGGCCACAGAGATAGCAGAATGCGCCAAGGGTACCGAAATAGAAGAGGGTTCGGCGTGCTGGGTTGCCTTTCCTGTCTCTTCCTCCGAAAGAGCAGGAGTTTGCGGGAAATCTCTGCGTGTCGTGTTCTCCTGTTAAATCCAGGCTCACCTGGCAGGAGACGGGGAGGCCGCGAGCCCTGGGTTTTAGAGAACTTGGTCCTGCTGTTAAGGACACTCACTTCCCAAGCCCAGGAGTCCAGGGTGCTGCAGACTGCGCTGGTGGATGTTCTGTCTGGAGTGTTCTTTATCTCTTTGTTTTTGACTGGTAGGGAGCGTGTGATATATTTAGGCACAGAGGACCCTTCTCTTGGGCTCATTCTCTAGCAGTGCCGTGAAGACTTGCGAGAAGAATGGACGTGCAGCTTGATCTGGGAGGCTGGCCCGGATGGGAGCGGTCAGTGCAGCTCCCCTCCCGTCTCAGCTTGAGTCCGGGATCGGGTAGAACAGCGTGCATTCCGGGCGGCGCTCAGCACCGGGTCTGGCCCACTGAACAAGGGCGTGACTCGTGTTCCCCTCCTCTCTTGATCATCTACCTAAAAAAAAAAAAAATCCTCTTTTGTTTACTTAAAGCTTAAATCAGAATGAGGTGGGTTGTGCCATTTGCTTTAGAGATATAAGGAGAGCCCACCAGGACGGATGGAGGTACAGCAGCTTTGAGGGGGAGACGACAGCCCTGGGCGGTGTTTGGGGCCCTGGAGGGGAATGTCTTCCCCTCTGACTCTCCCTTCCCCTCCCTGCCACCAGCTCCCCGGAGCATCTCCATTCGCAGCAGCCCCGCCTCCCCAGCGGCTGTGCCATGCGTAGGTGGGAAGGCCTGCCTCGGTCCCCCATGCATTTCAGTGCAGATGATGAGCTGGTGATGACGGTGCTGATTTGTGGGGTTAAGAGGAAAGCTAAAAACGGTGCCTGCCATCGTGTGGCCACTCACGACTGTCCTGGGCGCCAACAGGCAGTGACAGAGGACTAACGTTTACGGGGCATTTACAGCTGTTGTGCTAGGCCCTTCATGTGCATGACCTCAGTCATCTCAACCCTAAGCTCTCTAAAGAAAGACCGGTGACTGCGCCCGGCTTGCAGGAGGAAGCCAGCTCTCAGAGAGGGCGAGTGATCGGCGGCCTCATACAGCCAGCATGCCACAGAGCTAGGAATCAGGCGCGGACAAAGGACCCTCAAGCTGGCCTCTTATTAAAACCTCTCCCATCACCTTTCAGGGATCCCCTGGGTTAAATTCTGCCGGTGCTACACCCAAGTGTGAGATGTGAATCCCGTCTGTAACTTATTTGTATGGGAGAGAAGATGAATGGGCAAAAAGAAAAAAAAGTTTAAATATCTCAAAAGCTCACATCTTTGACATAGACAACTCCCTACCACTCGGGCCCTCTAGAAAATTGGCACTTTCAACGTGCATGGTTTTATCTGGTACTTTTTTCATCTATGGAGGAAAAAAATGATGTTTCAGGTTATGTTATTTTCAATGCTACGTTACTCGATTTCACAGTCAAATAATGCTACTTTTGTTCACCAGTGGATTTTGTCGTGTTTAATTGTTTATGGCCCCCCCACCCCGTTGCTGCAGCCTCCACTTCCCCCTCTGCTGCCTGCCTGTGGATCCTCCAGTGTGTAGTAACCATGGAGACGGGCCCCTCCTGGATGGTGTTTTTGCTCTGGCTTAGAAGTCAAAGATCAAGCGGGACCGCGTCATCCCAGAAATGCAGGAGGATGAAAGGAGTGGGGGGACTTTGGAAGCCGAGGGAAGGACCGTCACAAAATCTCGGGTGATGGAGGCCTCCTGGTGTCTAGAAGTCCTGTGAGGGAGCCCAAGGCAGAGCTCAGCGGGGAGGAGCACGGGCCCTGAGCTGCTGAGCTAGGCCTGGGGACCAGGTCTCCACTTTTCAGCTGAGAGACCAGGTCGCGTCACCTCTCTGGCCCTCAGCAGCCTCTTCTGTCAAGCAGCTGCGCGCAGGCCGGCCTGAGACCACGTCACAAGGGTGCGTGCGGAAGTGTCCGCCGCTCAGCCATGTCCGACCCTCTTCTTTGCGACCCCAGGGACTGCAGCTCGCCAGACTCCTTGTCCATGGGATTTCCCAGGCAAGAGCACTGGAGTGAGTTGCCATTCCCTTCTCCAGGGGATCTTCCCAACCCAGGGATCAAACCCACATCCTCTGCATTGCAGGCAGATTCTTTACCTTCTGAGCCACCTGGGATACTCAGTTATAAAGTCAGCCTCTTTTAAAACCTACGAAGAATCCTCCTGGTACAGTATCAGGCACATAGAATTAAAGAGGGTATCTTTCATCAATGTTAAAACTCGGCATCCCTAGAACTAAAGACACATGAAAGTGTCTAACAACTGGAGTCCTAACAGCAACCAGGACAGTTAGAATGTGCTGGAACCGAGTCACAAGTCCTGTCTCGGGAACAGGGAAAGACAAGATGGAGAGTCACTGGAGTAAAGGCCCGTCGTGTGCTGGGGGCCGTGGCTGGGGCTGGGGTAGGGCAGCCTGGTGAGCCGGGCAGGGACCAGAGCTGCCGGCCACAGAGGAGAGACAGAGGCCTCCCCGGAGCTTGACGTCGCCCGGGGAGCCTGCTGGACCGGTGGGCTCCAGGGCTGGGGGAGTCTGGCCACGAGCGGAGAGCAGGCTGAGCTGGGGCGACGAGGGGGCACCTGCCAGGGGGGGAGTCCTGCGGGGAGAAGAACAGTGAGAGTGAAGCCTTGCAAGTGCTCACCCGGAAAATGCGCATCCCTCAGCGCGCAGGGGGCCTGGTCCAGGAATGAGCTGGAGAGACACGGCCGAGCAGGCAGAGCCTGGAGGACGTTCAGAGGGCGGCCTCGGCCTGGATGCGCCAGCTTTGTCTGGGGAGCCGCAGGCAGGCAGGCGCTCCAGGGCAGTGTGCCTCCCCGAAGCGCTTCGGCGTTTGCGGAGTCTGTGCAGGGTGCGTGCAGCAGCAGCAGCCCCGCCCCGCGGGGCCTTAGAGGTGGGCGTCAGCTTTGTGGCCAGCCGGTGAACTGGCTCAGGCCACAGTCCAGGGCTCCGCCTTTATCAGTGAGTGAAAGTGTCCGTCGCTCAGTCCTGTCCGACTCTGCAACCCCCGGACTGTGGCCCACCAGGCCCCTCTGTCCAGGGAATTTTCCAGGCTAGGATGCTGGAGTGGGTAGCCATTCCCTTCTCCAGCGGATCTTCTCACCCAGGGAACCTTGGACCCAGAGGACGTAACGTCCGTCTAAGAAGTGGTGGACCCGGGGGTCCCTTCGGGAGTGAATCTTCTGAGTCCATCTATTGTCAGGGTCACCGATTGTATATAACTCGTATTTTGCTTTTCAGTTGTTAAAGAATCTTGCTCCCTGGCGGTTCTTTGTGCCCCGTCACACCCCCGGATCCTGTCCGGTGTCCGAAATTTGTCCCCGCCTCCCGGCCCCCTTCCTCTGTCCTCCAACCCTCGCGGCCTGTGCCCTGTCTACCTTGCGCCAAGCAGGGTCCCCCTTTGTCCTTCCCCCCGACCCCCAGACAAGTCTCCTTCCCCCGGGACTGTCGACCCGCCCGCACGCAGTCCCGTGGCGGCTCCCCCGTGGTTCAGCCCCTCCCGAAACGTCTTTCAGGAGTCTTGACACCCGACAAAAAAGGGGCGCACTCGGGTCGCCTTTCAGTGACCTCCCTCAATGTCGTCGTTCGCGGTACTAGATGAAGGAGAAGATCTTTCTAGCAGGCCGATGCGGCGCCTTCCCTGCTCTCCCTGCGTCTCTCTTCCCCTCTGGTCGCTAGACTGACGTCACCCTTGCCCCTCGGCCCCGAGACCTCTCCCCGACCGTCCCGGCCCTCAGGCCCGGGAGTCCTCGCACGAACAAATCCTTCCTCTTTCCTTAGCCCGCTTCTTCTGGGCCTCCCGGAGTCCTGTCTGGGGTGTCCGAAGGGTAACACTCTGGGGGTCGCCGGAGACTCCTGGACCCCGTCGACGAGGAGGGATAGACGGGGGCTGGCGGGAGTCGAGGGCTCGAACGATCGCGGAGGACAAACGGCCCTACTCAGGTAAAATTCATTTGGTGACAGACACACGAAGAGGTCCTCAGCACTTTGTTTGCTTTCCGGGGGCGACACGAACGGGAGGGCAAAAGTTGGGATTAGGTCGAGGAGAGAGGTAAGACATTAGGCGCGGGGGCGAGGAGCCGTGTAGTCGTGATCCACCAGGTTGAAGCTGCCCTCTAAATGACCGCTCTACTTTACCTCCTTGTGTAACAAAAAAGTTCTACTAAATTACTGGAAAAACCGTAGGGACACTGACGACTTTAGAAGACATTAATAAGTCAAACCGCCGTTTCTCAAGACAACTAGTCTCCTTCCGACTACATCTACAGTTTACAGTTATTTAAACGTTAGGTATTAACATTGGTGAACTACGCCCTCGTCTGGCCCTCCGCTAGGTCAGTGTTTCCGGTACTTACCAACTTGGTTTAATTCGTGGTTTCATGAGCTCGGAATGCGTACGTCTTCGTAACTCAGAAAAGAAGAACGTGGTTGAGTGAAAGAGAAGAGGACTGACGAAAGGAAGGGATGGAGACAGGAACAATGACAGGGGAGGGGACCTTTACCCGGAAGACGCATAAGATGAAAGGTCTCAGAGGACCTAGGCAGAGTTGGGTCTCGGTTACTGTTGACAGTTCCGTCGGTGCTCACAAGGGATCTCTTTTGCCATAAGCTCTTGTCGGTCTTGCCATTCAAGTCTCTCTGGCCCCTGCTGGCGATTCGGCATTGATTTTTTTTTTTTTCTGCTTTGCTTGCTTTCTAACAGCATAGTTTATATCAGAAAGGTCTGTGTCAGGAATTAGAGAATGTTCCTAACAATGGGGAAAAAATACCCTAATATAAAGATACCATCTGTGGGCTTGCACTTTGACAAGTCCAAGTGAATTGAAAGATGCTGGGAAAATCTCTGCAGTCAGGAACCAAGGCATTTGCTTTAATAACGCATCTAATTCCTTGAGCTCACCTTATCAAGTTTTAACCTCTGAATCTCTAAGTTCCCAGTTCAAACTTGCAGAGTCTCCTCTGTCCTTGTGTTAATTTTTAAATTATATATCATTGTAGAGAGGCTCTTGGGGTGAATATGATGAGCCATTTTCGCATCTGAAATGGGAAGTTACAGCTGAACATTAGCGACTGCTTATAAATCACCGCGAGCAAAATGGCATCTATAGCCACACGATATTACCTGGGAAGAAATGCAGGGCGCAGAACATGGGGGCTTGGAAGGGGCAGGTGATTTTCCAGAGCAGAGGTTGCAAGCTGACGGTCACGTTCTTCCTCGTGCTGAGCCATCTCTAGGATCTCGGTGGACCTGAGCTGGGGATCAGTTGGAATTCAGTTCTGTGGCTGCCGTTCTTTCTTTTTTTTTTTAAGTGGAAAGTTCTGGAGGTTGAAAAATGTGTCCTAAGGTTCACTAGGAGTCAGCAAAGAGGTGACAGGAGAGGTGAAGCTGAGGCAGCATTTCTGCCCCTGGAGTGTGAGCCGGGCGCTCTGCTCAGGGTCACAGACGCTGAGGGGCTGCGTCCACCTCTGCTGGGGAGCACGGAAGAGGTCTGTGGGCCAGGCCTGGGTTGGGTCCAGCCCTACCACTTACTAGCAGTAAGAGCAAATGTCCTAGTCTCTCTAAGATGAGTCTCTTCATCTGTAAAACGGGCATAACTGTCCTCCCTTGGGAGTCAAGAAAATCACTGAAAAAGGTCATCTAAATGATGCTTTAGGCCAGTGGTTCTCAAACTTGAGTGTGTATCAGAATCGCGGGCAGAGGGTGGGAGGATTGTTAAAAACCCCCAGATGGCTGAGTCCCTTCCCCAGAGGCAGACTCAGTAGTTCTTAGGTAGAGACAGATAATTTGAATTTCTGACAAGCTCCAGGGGAGGAGACCCTTGGATTGCATCACCGACTCAATGAGCGTGAGTTTGAGCAAAGTCTGGGAGGTGGTAGAGGACAGGGAAGGCTGGCGTGCTGCAGTCCATGGGGCCACAAGGAGCTGGACATATTTGGTGACTGAACAAGTTCCCAGCTGATACAGCGATGCTGGTCCAAGGGCCACACTCTGAGAACCCCTGCTTTATGCACTAACCTGGCATGTTGTAAGTGCCCTAACAAGTGTTTGCTCTTGTTAATTTTAACTCGGTCTTTGAGCCTGCCTCATGCTCTGTCCTGGGTGAGGAAGCAGCAGGACCCTCCAGCTTGGTGGGCACACCACGGCCACGCTGAGTACTCTGTCACGTCTAACTCTTTGCAACCCCACGGACGGCAGCCCTCCAGGCTCCCCTGTCCACGGGATTCTTCAGGCAAGAATGCTGGAGTGGGTTGCCATTTTCTACTCCAGGGGATCTTCCCAACCTAGGGATCAATCCCATGTCTCCTGCATTGCGATCTGCGTGTCCTGCATTGCAGGTGGATTCTTTACCACTGAGACACCTGGAAAGTCCGCTTGATGTACAAAATCGAATCAAACCAAGATGGCAGACTGTGGCTCACCCGTTAGAGGGGCTGAAGTGAAAACAGAAGCTAAGGTACAGGGGCAAGAGGAGGAGAGGACAAGAATCTAGGAAAAGCAGGGGCCTGGAAGCTTGCATGACTCCGCTGAGATCACTTAAAGGGGGTAGACAGTACCAGCTCAGCTGTTTCTACTGTATCAGGAAGAATTTCCTATATGAAGAGCCTTGACTGGCAGTCAGGGGAATAGGTCTTCCCCTTGACTTAGCTTAACACCTTCCTTGACTTTGAAAAGATGGGTTGTATAATTGCTTGGGAAGCAATAGTTAAAACTGCTCAGCATGTTACCTCCAAATTGTGTTTATCAAAATCTCTTGTTTATAACTGACTGCAAACCAGGTCAAACTTAATTAAGTGAAACAAGGAATTTCCTGGCTCATTCAAGGACATAGTCGGTTTTGTGCACAGATGAAGCCTAGGGGCGACAGAGACACGTCATCAGAACTTGGTCTTTCAGCTTCGAGTTCTTCCTTGTTGTCTTCCCCTTGAGGCAAATGACAAGATTGTCTAGACCAGCTCTAGAGTTATTTCTTTAAAAAAAAAAGGGGGGGGGGGGG
>SJYT01048987.1:201264-277111 GCA_006410635.1 Cephalophus harveyi
GAAGGGGGGGGGGGGGGGGTTGAGCGGAAAGAGTGCTTGTTTCCTAAGAGTTCCAATCAGCTGTGGAGGTTGCATTGAGCTGGCTTGCGGGCTCACGTCCTCTTGAAGAGATGCCCATGACTGGGAGAATGGAATGCTCTCTTTGGTCTGGGTCAGATGTAAGCTCCTGGAAACACAGGTGGGCTTTGCACGCTTCAGTTTAGGCTGAGATTGGTCAGCCCCAGGGGCTTGCGATCAGTGCTGGGGACATGGCAGGATGACCCTGAATCCAGCTCAGCTCAGGACCCGTGACCCCTCTCTCCCCTTTCCGCCACCCCCTGCGTCTCGTCCCTGTTCGTCTCTGCAGGGCCCAGGCCAGCTCTTCACTGTCCCAACGTCTGCTCACCTTTCAGATCGGAAGTGATGGTGCGTGGCTCCGCTGTTCTCACAGGGTCTCAGCTCAGGACCCGTGACCCCTCTCTCCCCTTTCCGCCACCCCTTCGCAGGGTCTCAGCTCAGGACCCGTGACCCCTCTCTCCCCTTTCCGCCACCCCCGGCGTTTCGTCCCTGTTCGTCTCTGCAGGGCCTCTCCAGTGCTTTGCCCCCGTCACCCCTTCCAGCTCGGTCTCCACCGCAGTTGGGTTGGCGGAAGGTCAGCCTGTCTCTCACTAGGACTGTGGCAGGGGACACCTCCCAACCTTCTCAGCTCTGCTCACCACTTCATGCCAGTTTGCCCAGCACCCCACTGTCAGATTAAAAGTCCTAATTCAAAGCTCATATTCTAATAAGAAGGCCATTTTGTGAGTGCTTCTTCTCTCTTGGGATGTCAAACATCGTCTTCCTGAACCTTATATTCGTCATTCTCATCACTTAAATTCAACTTGAACGTCGTCTTCTTTAAGGACTGTTTCCTGAAAATCTATCTAAATCAGCAGTCAGCAAACTTTTTCTAAAGGGCCAGAGAGAAAATATTTTCAGTGCTGTAGCCACAGAGTCTCTGTCACAACAACGCAACCTGCTGTTGTAGCGTGAAAGTAGCAACAGGTTTTCAGGTTTTAGGTATGTGTATATGTGTGGCTATGTTCTAATACAACTTTATCAGTGGACACCGAAATTTGAATTTAATATAACTTGTATGGGTCATGAAATAGCATCCTTCTTTGGACTTTTTACTACCATGCATAGAATAGACGGCTAGCAGGGAGCCGCCGGGTAACACAGGGAGCTCGGCTCAGCGCTCCGTGTGGACCCTGTCTCTTATACACAATGGGCGGGAGGGAGGCGCAAGAGGAGGGGATACGTGCGTGCATAGAGCTGACTCACGTTGCTGTACAGCAGCAACCAACACAGCATTGTAAAGCAAGTATCCTTCAGTTAAAAATAAATCTGAAAAAGCTACAGTGAGGTTCTTCTTCACTGGTCAGAATGGCCATCATCCAAAAGTCTACAAATGACAAATGCTGGAGAGGGTGTGGAGAAAAGGGAACCCCGAAACTCTGTTGGCAGGAATGCACATTTGTGCAGCCACTATGGAACACAGTTTTATTGAGGGTTAATACATGCAGGCCCCATGTCCCTGGTCTTCAAGGAGCTTCCTGGTAAGGAAAGAATGCACATTCCCACACATGTCCATCTGTGATCCATTCTCTATGGGCAGCAGCC
Organism: Cephalophus harveyi; assembly: GCA_006410635.1. Taxonomy (NCBI): domain Eukaryota; kingdom Metazoa; phylum Chordata; class Mammalia; order Artiodactyla; family Bovidae; genus Cephalophus; species Cephalophus harveyi. The sequence goes on from SJYT01048987.1 coordinate 202,906, forward strand.
AGAGTGATTTTTAGAAGTGCCAGCTGGGTCATGCCATGTCATTAAAAATGAATAAATAAAGATTTTTTAAATTAAAAATGTAAAAACCATTCTTAGTTTCTGGGGCCCACGGAAACAGGCGGCTAGGTGTGGCCCACAGGCCACAGGTCGCCTCTCTGACCCTAAAGCCACCCAGCCCTCCGCATGGCCTGGCCTCACCACCCCGTTGTGTCTCCTTTGTTACGTTTACGAGTCTCTGATCTTCTATGTCTGTGCTTGTGTTGGTGTCTGGCACTGCGCTGGACTCCAAGGGTACAGCAGGGAATAGATGGCAATTTCCTTCCCCTGGCAGATATTATAGGAGGAGAAACATCAAAACCAGGAAACAAACTAACAAACAAGGTCGCGTCAGATCCACGAGGAAGATAACGCGCCGAGCACCTGGGCAGCAGCGTGCCAGTGTGCCCTGGGGGCCGCTGCAGGAAGGCCTCTGTGAGAGGGAAGAGCCGAGCCGTGAGACACTGAGGGAGCTGGCCCCGAAAAGAAGAAGAGGGTTTTAGACAGGGACGACAGCGCAAAGGCCCCGAGGCCAGTGGGAGGTGGAACGCTGGGGAAACTGAAAGAAGGACCCTGTTGCTGGAACTCCGTGATCTCAGGGTCAAACAAGTTTGAGTGTTTACACAGACCCAGTAGTGCAGGCTATGGTTACGAGTTTAGATTACTCTGAGTTCACTGTGGGTGGGCGGGTGGTTATACGAGGGAATGGCATGACCCAGCTGGCACTTCTAAAAATCCCGCTGGCTGCTGCCCATAGAGAATGGATCGCAGATGGACATGTGTGGGAATGTGCATTTCTTTCCTTACCAGGAAGTTCCTTGAAGACCACAGACATGGAGCCTGCACGTATTAAACCCTCAACAAAAGCTTTATGAAATTAATGCACCAATTAAACCATTAACAGAGTAAAACTTGATTCCTTGACAGCAAGGCTTTTTATATCCAGGTTCTTGAAGCAGGTCAATTTATATCATAAAATTCAAAAATTACAGCTTATCACATAAAGTGACCTCCCATTATATAATGTGGCAAAACAAGCACATTAATACCAGAGGTTATAAATGTCCAGGCACTAATACAGCTTAAGCATAAAATATGTTCCCATCACTTTGGGAGTAAGGATTCAAAACGAAGTTGGAATTACCCATCTAAACGGAGCACTTGATTTCTAAATCCAGCTGGAATAGGTGCAGCCCATTGAATATTTTCCATTCTTCCTCACCATTCAATCAGCACATTTTTTCTTGTTATTAATATTTATTGGGGTACAGTTGCTTTACAATGCGGTATTAGTTTCTACTGAGCACCAGAGTGAATCAGCCACACGGATGCATATATCTCCTCTTTGGGATTTCTTTCCCATTTCGGTCACTACCGATCATTCGGCAGAGTTCCCGGTGGGTTCTGTCAGTTAGCTGTTTTATGCATGGTAGTGTTTGCGGTCGATCCCGATCTCCCAATTCATCCCGCCCCTCCTTTCCCCCTTGGGTATCCATATACTTGTTCTCTGTGTCTGTGTCTCTTTTTCTGCTTTGCAAATAAGCTATCTCTACCATGTTCTAGATTTCACATATATGTTTCTCTGACCTCACTCTGTGTGATAGTCTCCGGATCCATCCACATCCCCACAAATGGCCCGTTCGGTTCCTTTTAGGAGCTGAGTGGCACACCTCTGTGTATACGGACCACGCCTCTGTCAGGAGGTACTTTGGAGTGCACACTGGGCCAGGCGCTGAGATCCACAACGAACAAAACAGAGGAGGGTTCTGTCCCTCATGGAGCTTATGTGCCAGTGGGTAACACCTGGGGGACAGGAGTCCTTAAACAGGCAAGAATCTCATAGCTGAAGTGTTCAGAATAGAGGGCAAGGGGTGGTCGTGGGGAAGGCTACCTTGGGTGGACGGGCAGAGAAGACCTTTCTGAGAAAGTGATGTTTCTACTGAGATCTAAGAAATGAGAAGCAGCCCATCATCCATTAAGTGAGGGAATAAGATCGACAGGCAGAAGGAATAGCTCACGCAAAGCTCCTGAGGTGAGAAAAAGCTTGGTGTGATAATAATTATTATTAATTATTATAATTCATTATAATGGATAATATGTCCAAAGCACGGCCTAGTACAAGAGCAGGCAAACTTCATCACAAGGTTAGATAATAAATATCGAAGGCTTTGTGGGCCGTGCAGTGTTTATCGCAGCGACTCAACTCTGCCATCCCAAAGCAAAAGCAGCACATACAAGAGCGGCTGGGGCTGCGTTCCAATAAAACTTTATTTATAAAAGCAGATGGAGGGCCAGATTAGGCCCACAGGTTGAACTTTGCCAGCCCCTGGTCTAGTAGGATAAGGTTTTAGGAGGGGAATCCCAGGAGCAGACCCCCAACCTCAGGATCCCCAGACAAGTGATTTTTTTTAGGAACAGGCTCTCAGGAGAAACCAGTGAGGGAGTGGATAAGCGCGACAGAGAAGGAGGGAAGCCAGACGCAGGTGTGAGTCCAGGCAAGGCCCGAGGCTCAGCCTGAATGCACCGGGAGCTCTTGCCCCGAGTTTAGGCCATTAGGAACAGGCTCTCAGGAGAAACCAGTGAGGGAGTGGATAAGCGCGACAGAGAAGGAGGGAAGCCAGACGCAGGTGTGAGTCCAGGCAAGGCCCGAGGCTCAGCCTGAATGCACCGGGAGCTCTTGCCCCGAGTTTAGGCCCCCTGGAGTAAGGGCTGGGCTCTGGGGCACCTGTGCTGGTCAGTCACTGGTGAAGGGCCGTCCCCAGCCACATGAACCCTGCAGGCGCTGGGCTGCAAAGCACACGCTGGCAAAGCACTTCAGAAGCTCCAGGCCCTCCCCAGAGGGCGGCTGCACACGCGCCTGTTAGAAGGAAAACCCCGCACGGAAGCCAGGCGTGGGGCCCAGGATACAGTGTCAGGGCATCTCGACATCGCCCTCTGCAGGCGGTTCTCACTGCGGCCAGGGTCTGAATCTGGTTTCCGAGAGAGGTGCTACTGCTAAGTCACTTCAGTCGTGTCCGACTCTGTGCGACCCCATAGACGGCAGCCCACCAGGCTCCCCCGTCCCTGGGATTCTCCAGGCAAGAACAGAGGGGTGAGGCCCCTGCGAAGCCGCATCGCTATGCAGGCGAGTGAGGCGAATCCGCGCGCCTCGGAACCGCAGCGACTCCTCCCTGCTCCAGGCGCAGTGCATGCCAGCAACTAATACAAACAAACTAGCCAATGCGTCTTTATTCCTTCCAAGTTCCAGCTTGAAGGATGCCAAGTAGAAAATGTGCAGTCTTAGGCATCATGCGGGCGAGCACGCACAGTCGCTTCAGCTGGGTCCCACTCTTTGCAACCCTGTGGGCTGTAGCTTGCCAGGCTCCCGTGTCCGTGGGATTCTCCAGGCAAGAATACTGGCCTGGGCTGCCATTTCCTTCTCCAGGGGATCTCCCTGACCCAGGGATAGAACCTGCGGCTCCTGCATCGGCAGGCGAATTCTTTCATCATCGGAGCCACCGGGGAAGAATAAGTAGGCCGGAATGCTCGGGTTCGGGCAGAGTTGTGATGGGTTAGGGGTGAGAGGAACGCAAACGTGTCTGGCCACCTCCTGGCCTCGGGTTGAATTTCTAACCGAACGCCCAGGGCAGGGGCCTTCTCCTTGCCCCTCTTCCACTTCTTCCTTCATTCCCAAGAGCTCTGCCACCTCCGAGAACAGGAAACGTGCAGCCTGGACTTGGTGAGGATGGAGTGTGTCTGTTCAGCGTTGCTTCTTGGATGTCGGACGGCCCCTGCATCTTAGTCATGCACGCCCATCTTTTTCAATCTAATGAACTCCAACCATCAGTGCAACTTAGGTTCGGCTGTCTGTTCGTGCATAGTTAATATTAAAAATGTACTAACAGTGAGGCTGAGAAATCAAATTATGCACATAAATATGCTGGCATAGCAGAGGCGGCGGCAGAAGCTGAAGTTAGCAACACTGATGCCAGTCCACATTTGCAAATCTCCCGTCAATCTGTCATTAAACATGTTATCAAATGATGATAAGTGTATGCTTCTTGCTTGCATTGGTGAGCCGAGGCCCGATGTTGATGCACATTAATGGGATAATACGCATTAACATAGTTGTGCTTGGATGAACGCAAAACATTTTTTATCTGTCTCAGTTTGTTTCCCCCTGTGGCCCCCCAAGTAAGCGCTTTGTGTTATCAAATTGCCAAAAAAATGGGAAAACATATTACTTTTAATTAGCAAACCTTGTGGTTGGTGGGGTGTTTTTTTCCCCATAACACCCGCTCCCCCCCATAATTCCTATGAGTTAGCAATAAAAGAGAGACAGAGAGAGAGAGAAAGACAGAGAGAGAGGGAGAGAGAAAGACAGAGAAAGGGAGAGAGAGGGAGAGAGGGAGAGAGGAGCCGCACTGTCTCCTTTCAGTAAAACGATTAATGTCAGAAACTCAGAAGCTGGCAATTATGCTCTGTCTTAATGCGCTGGCCTTTCATCCGGGGCCCTCGCTCTTGACAGGCCTGATCGTTTCAGTTCAGTGATATGAAAGGCAGCGGAGGAAATGATCGGAGACAGGCCGGGTCCATCAGGAGGGCCGGCGCTGACGTGCGGGCCTGGCTCTGTCTCCTGACGCTGCTCCACGGAGTCGTGGGCGAGGCAGGCGGATGGTGGCCCCGGGCGTTGCCCGGACTTGGGGGTGTCACTGCAAGGTGTGGCGGAGGTGAGCTACAACCGTTCTTCCAAACTTGGGAACAGAGAACGCGTGCAGTCCCCCGGAAAGTGGGGAACATTCTATGGAAAAAGCCAAACCGTGTCCTTTTTCCTGATTACTGGGCATCTTCTCAATCACAATAACAAAGCAAGCATAGACATTGATTTCATGCAGCTGTGTTCATTGAGAAGTCCGTTCTCCTGATGACCCAAGATACATTGGGATTAATTTTGTATTGAAGTAAAATTTAGGAATCCTTGAGTGAACGCGTCAACCTTCGTAGCCCAGTGCTGGGCCAGCTTCATGTTTGGGAAACGGTGCTGGTGCCCAGGACCTTTTTGTGACATTCTGCCTCACTCAGGTTCTGTTCTTTTGAAGGAGATCTGTTAGCACACCTTTGGGGTTTGACTAATTCATTCATTCATCTTTGATGTATTGAATACCTACTATGTGCACAGAGTCTGCAGACTCAGAGCCGCATGGACAGGTACCCTGCCCTCATGAAGCCTATGGTGCTTGGACGAAACATGTCTTTAAAGAAATCGTTGTTGTTACTGTTGAGTCGCTAAGTCATGTTCAACTCTTTGCAGCCCCGTGGACTGTAGTCCCCCAGGCTCCTCTGTCCATGGGGTTTTCCAGGCAAGAATACTGAGTGGGTTGCCAGTTCCCACTCCAGGAGATGTGCAAAGACCAGGGATAGAACCCTCATGTCTTGCATTGGCAGGTGGATTCTTTACCACTGAGCCCCCAGAGAATCAGTTTCCCTTATGAGAAGTGTAAGTGGAGGAATACAGGGCACGGTTATTGTAGCATTTACTTCTCAAGCCTAGTGGAAACTGTTCTTTGCCATTAATAATGCCAAAAGGTTATTGTGTCTGGCCTTTCCTGGATTCTTGTTTACATGTGTTTTAAAATTAACATTGACTTCTTGCCATTTAGTTTTTTCCTAAGTAGGGTGAGCGGCTTATTAATGATTAGAATTATTGTTGCTTTTATGAATGTGCTAATTAAAAGAAAATTCTGTCATGCGGCTCTGTGAGACAAGCGCGACCCTTTGCAGTTATAGACGTCCGGGCTGGGAGTGCAGAGGAGAAAGTGTGGAAGAAAGACGGAGTCTGGGAGGAGGGAAAGATCTCCCAAGATTCCATCCGCCAACGCCACTGTAGACTACCTTTCAGGGCATTTTCCCGACTCGGGACAGGAAGAAAACTCACTTGCCTATTTTTGAATGTAGGTGTCCCTTCTTCTCGTCTTTGTCTTAGGGGAGAAATAGCCAGCTTTTCTCAGGCTTTCGCCCTGAGGTCTTGTTTTCTACACATGCATGCAGATATGTAACACTTCTGAACTGATGACTGGGTGCCAGAAGCTAGGCTAGATGCTGAGGATGTAACGTGACCACACACCGTCGCTTCCTTTAGGGGAGCATGACGGAGGGGATAAGGAGAAGACAAATACACGATTTCGGCGCTGGACGTGAGTGTCGTGGTGGAGTCACAGGCTCTCAGGAGAGGAACACGCAGCCTTGCCGGTAGTAGGGACAAACTACTTTATGTCATTGTTGTTGTTAGCTGTTGTTTCGTTGCTAAGTTATGTCTGACTCTTTGCAACCCCATGGACTGTAGCCCACCAGGCTCCTCAGTCCATGGGATTCTCCAGGCAAGAATACTGGAGCGGGCCGCTATTTCCTTCCCCAGGGAATCTTCCCAACCCAGGGATCGAACCCACATCTTCTGCTTGCCAGATTCTTTATCACTGAGCCACCTGGGAAGCCTCTTTATGCCATTAATAAGCATGTATTCAGCATTCTCAATATGCTGAACTTTGTCAAAGAGACAAAACTAGGCATAATACTAATGAGCTTCCTTATATATGGAGAAATCCTGTGGCCGTTTTCCAGCTGTCCATTTTAACTGTTCTGAATTCTCTAAAATCTTTCTGATCTTTTCCACTCGACTCTGAGCTCCCTCCAATACAGACACTGTGTTCACCAAACACGGCTCAGGGTCTGGCCCACCGGGGACGGGCGTCCCCTGTGCTCTGACGTGCTCTCCAAGGGTTCTAGGTCGGAAGTTGGTGATAGCAATTCAGGAGTAACACGCACGGGGACCCTCAGAATTGTCGTGGATTCAGAAGAATGCCCTGAGCACATGCCGCTCAGAGTGAGCAGCTGTTACTGATCTGTCGAATATCCCCAGAAGATCAGATGTTCTTTGATTGTCTGAAAGGTTAGTAAACTTGCTTTGAGACTAAGATTGGCAAGAAACCTGGGAAGTACTCGTCGCTACGCCAGCGTGGTGGTGGTTTGGAATTTTTTTTTTTTTTTCTAAAATTATTTCTGTGTGCTAATGTCACTTTGACAACAAAGAAAATTCAAAGGAGACGAAAGTAGAAGTCATTTTTTAAAAGTCAATATTTTTCTTATTTTACCTGAATTACTCACACCTTTAAAAATTTTAATGACTTCCAGCTTTTTTTTGCCCCCTCCAAGAGTATTTCAAAATGGAAAATCTTTATATTCTATGACAAGCTCTTCAAATCTCCTCCTGTCATTTGTTAGAGCAGTTCGCAGTGTTTTATCTGCAAGCTTCCTTCTGGCCACTATAAAATTCTCCTCAACCATTTCCAGGAGACTGCCTACTGGAAGTTACTGGGGCTTAAATACGGCGAGAAAGGCTGACTATAGACGAATTTATAAATTTTCCGCAATGTCAAAGCAAGCCATTGGCCAATCGGCTTGTGGTCGTTCAGTTGCTAAGTTGTGTCTGACTCTTTTGTGACCCCATGGACGGTAGCCTACCAGCCTCCTCTGTTCATGGAATTTTCCAGGCCAGTATACTAACGTGAGTTGCAGTTTCCTTCTCCAGGGAATCCTCCCGACCCAAGGATTGAACCCACGCCTTCTGCATTGGCAGGCAGCTTCTTTACCACGGAGCCACCAGGGAAGCCCCAGTAAGTTTTAGGTTGTCATTAAGATTGCTGCTAATAAGAACCTGTTTCCCTCACATGCCTGTTTTTCCCCAGTGTCTTGGAGAACAAAAAGTCTTGGTAGCTCATCAGCAGTGACCAGCAGGATCGCGCGTTCATTTACTGGACAGATTTACTAGGTGCCTCTGCTGCCAGAAGTGGTGGCGGGTTCTGGAATTGTGTCGAACAAGACAACATCCCTACTTTCAAGAAACTGACATTCTAGCGGAGGCAGACAGATCATAAACAAAAAATATGACATGTCAGAGGCTGATAAGCAGTCAGAAAAGGAAAAAGAGACCAGTGGGTGCTATTTTAGACAGGCTGTTTAGGAAAGGCTTGTCTAAGTAGGGGACATCTGAGCCGAGGGATGAATAAATTGAAGGAGGAAGCCTGAAGATATCTTGGGAGTTGTACAAAGTCCGTTTCTAACAATCATGGCAAATGGATAAGTCATCAGAGAAATAATACCACCATCAAAGCATCACTGAACATCGAAAGGACCGAAAATTTTGCCATGGGTGAGAAGGACCATTCATTACAACCAGGGAATCAAAAGGCAATGAAAGTAAGAATTTCCTACGTTGCTATGTTTCAATTGTAATTGTCATCTAGATCTTCTAGAAATTACACAAGATTACAAAATCGCCTGAGAGAGAGGTGCAGCGTTTTTTAACCTTGAGGATTCATTGCTGAGGTTTAAAAAATGAGAGACATTGCTTTAAAAATCTGTACTTTCAGCTTCTCTTGAAAAAAATGGAAAAATTGTCAGTGGTGACTCCACATTCCCACACGGAGTCATTTGGAGCCAAGGAACGACGTCCCCTCCGAATGGATGTGCTTCGTGCTGGCGTGTCTGCTCTCAGTCCCACCACCTCCCAATACCTCACAGCGATTCATTTATGGTTCTGCATCGATTTATTTGTTTTTTTGCTTGGTGTCTATAAGCATTTACGTTTGGGGCCACAGTTTGACAGATTTATACTCTTCACACTCACCTGTTCATTTTGGCTCATTCGTGATCATTCAAACGCTAACTTGCATCTACGGGGATGTGTGTGCTTAGTCGCTCAGTCATGTCCGACTCTGTGCGACCCCATAGACTGTATGTAGCCCTCCAGGCTCTTCTTTCCATGGGGTTCACCAGGCAAGAATTTTGGAGTGAATAGCCATTCCCTTCTTCAGGGGGTCTTCCCGACACAGAGATCAGATCCAGGTCTCCTACATTGCAGGCAGATTCTTTACCATCTGAGCCACCAGACTATGATAAAAAGTCCTCTAAACCAAGAGGTAAACTATTTGTTTAACAAGCATTTATAAAAGGTGGATTTGTGAAATGTTATATGCCAGAAAACAGAAGAGCTAAAAGATACAGACGTTCTCAGGGAGTTCTTTGTTTTATAGGGAGTCAAAATATAATTATATTCTTTATTGTATAATTTTTTTTTATTTTATAATTATAGTTTTACTCCCCATAAAACAAAGAACTCCATGAGAAGAAGGTACACATGCAAAAATATGATTATAATAATATACTCCATAATTTTAAGTTAAGCTTTTAATAAAGTGCTTTGAGATCTGTTACTTCATTTGGTCTCTCCAGCCATCTGGGGGAGAGGAAACGCAAGTATGACTTGTTTTATCATTGGCATATGTGGAAAGACAGGTGCAGTGAGGGAATGATGTGCTCAAGATGACTCAGGCACCAGCATCGAAGGTAAGACTAAAACTCGAGTCAACGTCCGCTCTCAGGAGGCTTTATTTTGCTCATCGTAATCTCCAAAGGGCTACCTCGCTCACTGCTAGTTTTTGTAAATTAGTTTTATTAAAATACAGCCACGCCATTTGTTTAGATATTGCTGTGGCCCCTTTCCTGTTATAACGGCAGAGCTGAGCGGTTGTGACAGAGACCGTACGGCCCCCCAAACCCAGGATATTTACTGCTGTCCAGCTGCTCAGCGTCCGACCCCTTGCAACCCCATGGACTGCAGCTCGTCAGGACAGCGCGCTCTGTCCTTCACCATCTCCTGGAGCTTGCTCAAACTCGTGTCCATGGAGTCGGTGATGCCATCCAACCATCTCATCCTCTCTCATCCCCTTCTCTTCCTGCCCTCAATCTTCCCCAGCATCGGGGTCTTTTCCAATGAGTCAACTCTTCGCATCAGGTGGCCAAAGTATTAGAGCTTCAGCCTTAGCTTCAGTCCCTCCAATGAATATTCAAGATTGATTTCTTTTAGAAAATATGTATTAAAAAAAGAAAATATGTATTGTCTGGCCCTTAACAGAGAAAGTTTGCTGATCCTTGCCCCGTGCGAAAGTGTTAGTCACTCAGTTGTGTTCAACTCCTTGCAACCCCAGGGACGGTAGCCTGCAAGGCTCCTCTATCCGTAGAATGCTCCAGGAAAGAATACTGGAATGGATAGACAATCCCTTCTCCAGGGAATCTTCCTGATCTAGGGATCGAATCGAACCTAGGTCTCCCATATTGCAGGCAGATTCCTTACCGGCTGCGTCACAGGGAGGCCCTTGCCCTGTGTGGTAGATCTTCCTGGAGGTGGGGTGGGAGGATGGAGAGAAGTGACGTGGTCATGCCCCCCAAGAACTTGAAAACTGAAGGAAACCTCTCTAGTTCACGTGGGGAAAGCCAGCCACCCTAAACACACCAGTCGGAAAATTGAGGGTTCCGGCAGGATTCTCAGTTGCCTATCACAGAATCTACACCAGCTAACAGAAAAGAAATTAGTTAAGTATTATTATATGGCTCATGGAAGTACCCAGAGGTCTATTTGAATCAGAGTTGAAGACCATGCATCAATCACTCACACCCAGATTAAAGCCAGGTCTGTGGCGTGGAACCACCCCTGTGCCAGCAAGTGCGCAGATCCCCATCTCACACTAGCTTCCCCTTAGAAGCTCTGAGACAGCTTTCGCCTCTGGCGTGCAGGGGGCCTTTAGCCTGCCCGCCTAGAAGCTGCCCGGCACCTACTTCGCCATGATGTCCCTCCCGCCTCAGTGTCTTACATCGTGTGTCTGATGGACGGGCCCCAAGCCCTGTGTCTGCACTCAGCTGCAAGAAAGGCAGGGCCAGCCCATTCCTGATTTCTGCCATGAGGAATGCCCTTCCTTCCAACCACGTCATGGATGTATTGACACTGTGGCCCAGACTTTATTATTAATTTTTTAAGAGAAAAATATATGTCAAAGAACAGTCAATAGAGCATTTTTTTTTAAGGGAAAAGCATTTCATAATTTTGTCAGGATGCATCCAAATTTCCCCACAGGAAAGAACTTGGCTACTGTGCATTGGATGTCTGGCCTCAAGTGGGAAAAGTCATATGTGATAATGTTACTAGTAATAAATACTACTTCTAGCGCCTTAGTCTCTGAGGCCAGCACGATCATGGCCCACAGTTTACGGATAAGAAAACTGAAGCCCCGTAGGCTGCTCAGTCACTTCTTGTAGGTGATGAAGGAAGCTTTAGTCTGGAGTGGTCTGTGCCTTAAACCTCTGCACTGGCAGTGGTGGGGATGGAGGCTGACCATTAATTTGGAGGGTTTCTGAATCCAGTTGCCAGGCACTCATCAGCTTCTCTAGCCTCTCACCAGCTCTTCCTGAAGTCCATCTGAATGCCATCCCCTGGCCAGTAAAAGCCACTTTCTGACTACAGTCCGCTTTCCCACACTGTATGTGTATGAATAGTATCACAGTACCCAGAATAGTGGCTGACAGCTTCCCGAGGGTGGACATCCTGTTCTCCTGCGTCAGCTCCTTTAATCTCTCCAACAGCGCTATGTCATCATTTTCAGTTGCAGACTGAGTTTTGGAGAGGGAAGTAACCTGGCCAAGGTCACACAGCTAGAAGGCGGCAATGTGTGTGTGTTAGCCACTCAGGTGTGTCCGACTATTGGTGACCACGTGGACTGTAGCCCACCAGGCTCCTCTGTCCATGGGATTCTCCAGGCCAGAATCCTGGAGTGGGTTGCTATCCCATTCTCCAGTAGGCAGCAAAGCTGGAATCAAAGCCACATGCGTCTACCACTACATCTCTACATCCTTCTTATTTGTCCTCTCATGGATGTGGAATCAGGCACAACTTTGGTTGAGGATGCATTCTCATCACTGGTCCATTTATAGTCAATATTTTAATCAGGCAGGTGGATAGTTGCAATGAAATAAGGTCCATCATTAGAAACGAGAGCAGGGGGGGACTTTCCTGGTGATCCAGTGGTTAAGACTCCATGCTCCCAAAGCAGCAAGAGTAGGTTCAGTCTCTGGTTGGAGAACTAACATCCTGCGTGCTGTATGGCATGGCAAAAAATTAAAAAAAAAAAAACTTGAAACTCACATCCATTAGCCAAAACTCATGTTCTTTAATGCTGATCGTATGCGTATTTTTCATCTCTGTGCATTACTAGAAATGTAATTTTTCCACATAGATTAATACGTGATAATTCAAGGGTAGGTCTCAGTCTCCTGCACCTTGCAGGCAATGGGGCTATTGTTCAGAGTGAATGGGCGCCACTGGGAAGTGTGAGGGGAAGTCTGGAACCAGGCTCCACGGGCCTGAATCCTGTTCCTCCAGCTACCAGTTGTGCGCCCAGGGCGTGCTTGTGAGTGTTTACACACTGGCTCTCCAGGGATAACCAAGCCCTCACTGGTCGCACTTACCGATCTCTGTGAAACAGCAACCCACCCCAGGATTCTTGCCTGGGCAAGCCCACGGACAGACCCTCTGGACTGTGGGCTACGGTCCACAGGGTTGCAAAGAGTCAGACGCAACTCAGTGACTAACCATCACCACCGATGTCTGCGGTATAAGCTGTCCTACTGTGAGAAGGAACGCACACACTGGGCTTTCATGAGCTCCTGCAGGCAGAGATGCGCTGGGTCTTGCACACCTCGTGTGCCACAAATCGCTGAGTCTCTCCAGCCTCCAGAGGGCAGAAGGAAGTACCAGCCTCAAAGGTTGTTAGAAGGATTTAGGATTAATCATCACAAAACTTGGTAAGGCGGTTTGCGCTGCGTCCAGCACTGACGCATGCTTTCACTGAACGTCGTTTATTACTAGCTGAGACTGTTAGGTAGAATCCTGATGTCTAGTGCCTCAATTTCATTATCTTAAAAACAGTAATAAGATGCTTTCCCAGCCCCCCTTTCACAGGATCATTGTAAAGCTCAAGTGAAATAATCTACATCAACTGCTTTGGAGAGTTGCAAGCTTAAACAAAGATGTATTTTATTAGAGTCAAGTCAAAATCCAGAGAAGGAATTTTTGAGCAAAAATTACCCAACTGAGTCATAATTTTTAGTTCTTCTGTCACTTTTCCCCCCCCATACTTTCAAGATCCCCTCAGTTGCTGATACTAATTCCCACTTAGAAGCTGTTTAATGACAGAGGTCTGGAAACTCACCAGCTCAGTAACAGATTCAGTCCATCCAGAGGTTCTGAGAGTCTTTTCAGTTTAAGTCTTTTTGATCTTTTACCCCTCAATCCTCTAATCCTTTTTGTGAGGAATCTTCAATTATCCTTGCTTTTGGTTCTTATTTCTCAACTTCCCTTTTGAAAAGTGGGATTTCCATCACGTCTTAAAGGAGAAGCCAGTATAAGATCTTCCCTCGACAACGCTGCTGCTTCGGTTGATAAAGACACCAGTCATCCCTCCCGCCTGAGGCTCCACTGGGCCATTCTCTTAGATACTCATTGTTTGCTCAGCCCTCCCTGCGATCTGGGAGAATGCAGCATTTAAGAACATCATCCTGGTGTTGTTCATTTATCACATTTCTGCTTAGTCATGCGTTTCGTCCCCAAACCCTCTATTTACAAATAAAAATGCTCAACGAATGCTTCTCCCCACTCAAATCCATAGTCACTGGCCATTGGAGTGACCATTCCCGCCAATGACCACAGGCCATTTCCATTCAGGGGCACTGCGAGGCCTCCGGATCGCAGGAGAGCACGGCATTTATGAGCACGCGTCCCATGGCCCAGATCCTCCAGCTCAGAGCTGCACTTCCTAGATATGAATTCCGGGTAAACGACTTCCACTCGTTATGTTTCAGTTTTTCCTTTAAAAACATGGATAATAATAAGCTCTACCTCAAAGTATAGCAAAGAAAGCTCAGTGAATTGATACATATACAAAGGGTTTGGAATACGTCCTGGCTAACACCAAAACACAATGCATTACCTACTCCATCAGAAGGCAGACTTAGGTGAAATTCATACTTTTAGCCATATCAGCAAGCCTCTTGGGGTATTATTTATCAAAAACATTTTTATTAAGGATGAAATTTCATTAACCTTTGACCTAAATGGAAAACCAGTATCATTTACCAAAAAAATAAAAATAAAATAAAGGGAAAATAAAAGTAAAAAGAAATAGATGATGATAAGATAGATAGACAGGTAAACAGAGAGTAGAGACAGATCAAATCCCGGTTAAACAGTGTTTTTACACCTGGCCAGACCCTGATGCCTGCTTAAGCCTTGGAGCTGATATCTTCTCTCTCTTTGTTGAGATAGAAGTTAGGACGTATTTTAGTGAGAGCTAAAGTCCTTGAACTTGAGACTTTAACTGACGCTTTTTTTCAGTTCAGTTCAGTCGCTCAGTCGTGTCCGACTCTTTGCGACCCCATGGACTGCAGCATGCCAGGCCTCCCTGTCCATCACCAACTCCCAGAGCTTGCTCAAACTCATGTCCATTGACTCGGTGATGCCATCCAACTACCTCATCCTTTGTCATCCCCTTCTCCCGCCCTCAATCTTTCCCAGCATCAGGGTCTTTTCCAATGAGTCAGTTCTTCCCATCAGGTGGCCAAAGTATTGGAGCTTCAGCTTCAGTCCTTCCAATGAATATTCAGGACTGATTTCCTTTAGGATGGACTGGTTTGATCTTCTTGCAATCCAAGGGACTTCCAAGAGTCTTCTCTAACACCACAGCTCAAAAGCATCAATTATTCGGCACTTAGCTTTCTTTATGGTCCAACTCTCACATCTATACATGACTACTGGAAAAACCATAGCTTTGACTAGATGGACCTTTGTTGGCAAAGTAATGTCTCTGCTTTTTAATATGCTGTCTAGGTTGGTCATAACTTTTCTTCCAAGGAGCAAGCATCTTTTAATTTCATGGCTGAAGTCACCATCTGCAGTGATTTTGGAGCCCAAGAAAATAAAATCTGTCACTGTTTCCATTGTTTCCCCATCTATTTGCCATGAAGTGATGGGACCAGATGCCATGATCTTCGTTTTTTCAATGTTGAGTTTTAAGCCAGCCTTTTCACTCTCCTCTTTCACTTTCATCAAGAGGCTTTTGAGTTCCTCTTCACTTTCTGCCATAAGGGTGGTGTCATCTACATATCTGAGGTTATTGATATTTCTCCCTGAAATCTTAATTCCAGCTTGTGCTTCATCCAATTTAATATGCTGTCTAGGTTGGTCATAACTTTTCTTCCAAGGAGCAAGCATCTTTTAATTTCATGGCTGAAGTCACCATCTGCAGTGATTTTGGAGCCCAAGAAAATAAAATCTGTCACTGTTTCCATTGTTTCCCCATCTATTTGCCATGAAGTGATGGGACCAGATGCCATGATCTTCGTTTTTTCAATGTTGAGTTTTAAGCCAGCCTTTTCACTCTCCTCTTTCACTTTCATCAAGAGGCTTTTGAGTTCCTCTTCACTTTCTGCCATAAGGGTGGTGTCATCTACATATCTGAGGTTATTGATATTTCTCCCTGAAATCTTAATTCCAGCTTGTGCTTCATCCAGCCCAGCGTTTCTCATGATGTACTCTGCATAGAAGTTAAATAAGCAGGCTGACAATATATAGCCTTGATGTACTCCTTTCCCGATTTGGAACCAGTCTGTTGTTCCATGTCCAGTTCTAACTGTTGCTTCCTGACCTGCATACAGATGTCTCAGGAGGCAGGTAAGGTGGTCTGGCATTCCCATCTCTTTCAGAATTTTCCACAGTTTGTTGTGATCACACAGTCAAAGGCTTTGGCATAGTCAATAAAACAGAAGTAGATGTTTTTCTGGAACTCTCTTGCTTTTTTGATGATCCAATGGATGCTGGCAATTTGATCTCTGGTTCCTCTGCCTTTTCTAAATCCAGCTTAAACATCTGGAAGTTCTCAATTCATGTACCCACCAGGCCCCTCTGTCCATGGATTCTCCAGGCAAGAATACTGGAGTGGGGTGCCATGCCCTCCACCAGGGGATCTTTCCAACCCAGAGATAGAACCCAGGTCTCCTGTGTTGCAGGCAGATTCTTTACCATCTGAGCCAACAGGGAAGCCCCAAGGCTTTCTTCAGAGGGTTAGAAAAAACTCCCAAGCAAAGCCATCATTCACTCTGCAGTCTAATTTTTTTATTGCTGAGCTGAAAGCTTCTCACAGACACCCAACGACGTGTACCTGTGCTCTGGCTATGATGGAGCCACCCAGTTCTGTGATGGCTACAAAAACATGACGTAGTTTGCTGGGTATTATTACTGAGGACTGTTTCTCCTCGCGAGCTTAGTTCTCATTACCTGGATGTTTCATCTCCAGTTTTTCTTCGTGAGCTCTTTGAATCCAGGTCTGGGTTCATGTCTCCTCTGACGTTCAGAGACTGGTGTCCTTTTGAGGGACTGGACATTTTCTCTAAGCTTCAGCATGCTGAGCAGTCCACCTCTTGGTCAGAAGAAAAAGAGATTAGATGTCAATGTAGATGAGCAGAATAGTGTGATTCTGTAATGTAGTTGCTGTGAATTTTTATTATTAAAATACTATCATCTATATTCCATGGACTGTACAGTCCATGGGGTCTCAAAGAGTCGGACGTGACTGACACCAACTTTCACTTCACCATCTGTCTTATAGCATGGCCCCCAACATGCAATATGCCTATAGTTTCCAGTCTTTAAGAGGTCAGATCCTTCTGCCTAAGCACTGTATTGTGGTCTCCCGAGCCGAGGACACCGGGATGAGTGGCTGGCTTTGACACAGCCGCGCCAGCGGGCAAGCCCCCCACCCCCTGTAACCGGGGGCCTCCTCTCAGCCCTTTCCCTCCCGCGCCCTCTACCTTTCTCTGAAATCGAAGGCCCTGAAATGTCTCTGCCCCTGATCGTAACTCGAGCTTGTTCTGTTCTTCCTGGTCTGAAGTCAAAGCCGTCGTCCTAGAAACGCCTTAATGTTCTTGGGCCAAGGCTAAGGTTAGCGTGATGCTGACAGAAACACAGCTCTCCTCTTTCTCCGACTCAAGACAAGGGCAAGTGTCTGCACAGCCATTCAGGCTTATCAGGCAAGCTCTGGGTATGTTCCCCGAGCAAAGGACTGAGATGAAACCAAGTGTGGGGGTCTCTGCAGGTCCAGGGACCCCGTCCCCAAATGGACTCAGAGCCTCTTTATTACACAGATGAATAAAACACAAAGGGGAAAATTATGCTCTCGAAGCAAACCCAAGGCCTTTGGTCCACTATTCATTTCTCCCAGACAACTCCAAGACAGAGAGGGGCACGCGACGTTTACAGCCTCTAGACTGCCCTGTCAGTGGCCCCTGAAGACCCCCCACCGGCCGTTCACATCACCCTCCCTCTAGAGGCACCGTGTTCTCTACACTCCTCTCTCTGCAGATTTCACTGTATTTAAGAAATAGAAAGAGGAATGATGTCAGGACATATATGCATGCACCAAATTCAGAAACATGCAGGAAAATTAACCCAGTGAGAGAAGCTGTAGCGTCCTGATACAATTTCTAATCTATCAAACCTGGATATGACTTGGGCGCGTCACTGCCAAGAGACAGTGGTCTCAATAATTTAGTCTGACCCTAGGCTTCGTCACTTATGAACCGTGTGACCTTGAGTGAGATTTAGCTGGTCCAAGCCCCAGTTTACTTGCCTGTCCAATCCAGTGGAGACAGTAATAGCATCTACTTCCTAAGGCTGTTCTGTGGATTAAATATTATAGTTAGATCCATGCCTGACACTCTAAAAACACTAAATAATTTGTAATTATCACGTGACCTATATGAACAGCCCTCCTCCACCCTGGATCATCCACCAGAGAATTTAATGGCTTTTTACATATATCAAAAGACTGCCTATGAAATTATACAAAATGTGGGACCTGACTATTATTCTCTCCTTTCCAGGCAGGGGAGCAAGAGAAATAATGTAGCTGTAAAAAAAGCTTCTTAGATGGATGGGGCTAGAATTCTGTTTCTCCAACCTGCTTCCACCACAGTCCCATCACGGGTGGTCCTCTTCCTTACAGGTCTCATTCACACAAAATCTATAACCTCGCCCGTTTTCTTCCAGTTAGACAAGCACCCACAATACATTCATTTAGACAAATATTTATTGGAAGCCCACCAAACACCGGATACTTTGCTAGGCAAATTACCCCTAGTGAACAGGATAAGCTCTCACGCCTCTTACAATCCAGAGGAAAAGGGCAGGCAACCAATAGGTAAACAAAAACACACAAGACCATTTCTAGAGCAGCGGGCAGGGCCCCAGCATAGAGAAAGGTTAGGCGACGGGTGTCAGGGTGTGAGTTGCATGGGCGGGCTATTTAGAGAGCCCACCCTGGGGAGGTGACCTTCTTGCTGAGATATAAGCAATTAAAAAGAGCTGGCTTTGGAAATCTGGACAAGAGTATCCTAAGCAATGGCAAAAAGAAGTCTCTGGTACAGGGAAGAGCTTGGTCTCCTTGACAAACAGAAAACAGGATGAAGTTTAGGGGAGGAAATGAGGTTGGAAAGCTGGGCGGAGACTCTCGCTGGCTGCTGGAAGGAAGGCTCGGGAAGCCACTGGGGCAGTGTGAGCCCAGGCGTGGTGGCATCTGGTCCACTCTTTCAAAGAACCCAGGGAAAGAACCCGGCTGAGCCGGGAGAACAATGCTAGCGGAACTAGCATCTGGGTCCTTCTTTTCCACAGCAGATAAACTGCCTTTAGTCCTTAAAAGGGCGGATCACAAATTACTTGCAACACACCTGATAACCATCCAAAGCTTATTTTTGTCTCATTCTTCCTTTTTTTCTCTTTTTAAATTTTTTCCATTTATTTTTTAATTGGATTATCATTGCCTTACAATTATACTCCAGGTCTTAGAAAAGACCCTGGAAAAGATTGACAGCAAAAGGAGAAGAGGGTGGCAGAGGATGAGATGGTTAGATAGCATCACCAGCTCAATGGACATGCATTTGAGCGAACTCTGGGAGATAGAGGACTGGAAAGCCCGGCCTGCTGCGGTCCACGGGCCCCAAAGGGTTGGACACAACTTCGTGACTGAACAACAACTGCTTTACAACGTTGTGTCAGTTTCGGCCGCACAACCTGCACCCCCTGCGTGTATATGCGGGTCTCCGCCCTGTTGGGCCTCCCTCCCACCTCAGTCTCATCCTTGAGATTTGCTCATGTGAGCCTGCCTGTCCCAGAGGAATTTGTGCAAGTCATCTCAGAGTCTCCCGATACCTGTGAATGCAGGGAAGCGTGGAGCCTGGGCATCGTCCTACTCCTGGACAGTCCCCCAACCCAGGGGCTGATGGGCGGCTGACTAGACCCCATCTGCTCCATAGTAGAGACAAGCTGCACCCTGTTTTATGACAAAATTGTAGTGTTTGAACACATTTTGGAATCATCACACTAACAAGGTCAAGAAAAAAACTGAGGCAGCTGGTCTAATAATTAATCAGATAACTCAAATCCCACCCCCAAAGACTTTATGTAAAATAACTTGAGCAGCTATTTTTCCCTTAAGTTATAACTTATCAGCTCACCACATAATGTGATGAGTCCTGCATAATTATAATAAATGAACCCCCATAAAAATACATTCCACATAAATATTATGGATCCTATTCCTTTAAAGATGTATTATAAGATTTCTGCATTTCCCTTTATTCCACTTTAAAAATGCATATTCTTTTTATTTTTTGATCCTGCACACAACTGTTCTATTTCTTTTGTCATTTTGTTGTTGAAGTTGTCTTTCTTGTTTGTTTTTAATACGAAGGCTAACAGATTATTCTCCAGCCCCGCCCACCCCACCCCCCAACAACCCAATTCTGCTTTCTTGATCCTCTTAATTGCTAAATAATTAGTCAATATGGTGTCACTCTATGTGCGGAGCCCAACAGAGAAACAGTTATTGGCCTTTGGCACAACTCAGCAAGTGAGCTCTTGATACTGAAGTTTAAATTTTGGCTGCATGTCCTTATTTGCTGGTAAACATCTAAGAATCTAATTAGGTGACTACAGCTTGGGAGTTTGTACTTGGACAATTCATTTTGCACCAGTATGCCCAGATTCCAGAGGCCACCAACGTCTCAACATTACACAGAGCTCATCAGAGGATGGCATATTGCCTGACGTCATTGCACATTTTTGGTCTTAAAAGCCTTAATCTTAAAAAGGTAAAATAAATCAAAATGCAACATAAAATAAAACTCAAGCACGTTTTTCTCTCCTGGGTTTTATTTTCTTTTCTCTCCCCCGTGCTGTTCAGCTAATTCTCTGCCAGGGAAGTATTGCTGTAACCAAGCCATCACACAAAGACATGCCAAACACACTTTCGAATAAAGTGTTTATTTCTCTCAACAACAGAGCCAGCAATTTTCAGATTTTCGCTAAGTGCAGCCCCCGGCGAACCCTCACTACCTGCTTCAGTCGCTTCCCACAGACTTCCGCATTTTGGTGGATCTGTGCAGTTTCGTAATGATCTTTAGGAAGGGAGGGGGGAAAGCACAGCAAATGTCAAACCTCAGGATGTATTCAAGAGGCCTTCAAGTCACTACCAATTCAGGATCTGCAAAATCACTACAGCACTTACATCCCAACGTGTGCCTTTTAAGGTCAGAAGGATCATAAAATCACCGAGAACATCCTGTTCGATGCAAGCTCCTTTTCATTTTCCCACCCTAATGGCAGTCGCTCAAACTTCTTGAGAAAGGCAGCTTTTGATGTTCACCTGGAAGAGATTTTCTTGACAAAAGATTTGAAATGTTCTTGTTTTCTTTCTTTTCTTCATCTTTTTTTTTTTAATCTGAAACTTAATATTTTTGATCTCTCATACACAAGATGCGATAAAGGCTTCCCTTCCCCCATCTTCTTTCTCTTTTAGAATGGGTGGCATCTGCCTGCACTGGTCTGATTTTGGCGAGTGAATATCATTAGCCTCAGATCAGGTCATCGGTCATTAGCTGGTAAAACAATCTAATTTCAAGTTCACGTGCAAGGGTCTAAGTGCTGAAACCTTAGACCTTCAGGCAATTCTCTTTGGGGATTTGGAGAGAAAGCAGGGAGGAAAGAAGGCATCAGGATTGGTCACTGGAGCCCCTTCAGTCCCAGGAGAAGGAGTTATATATTTGTTTCTGTGAATTAAATAATGTAAGGGTCGGAGGAACTATGGACAGTGATTTCTAAAAGCAAAAAATATATTTATTAGAAACCATGTGATGTAGCAGAAAGAATTTGAACTTGAGAACAAGATTGAAGTTCAAATTCCATCTTTCTCACCGACTGTGCGACTTCAGGCAGACCTCTCACCCTCTCTGAGTCTTATATTTCCCTTGACTACAAAATCAATATCTAAAAATACCTTCCCTACTGGTTAACTAGGAAATTTTAAAATTTGGCAACAAAATACTCAAGAAGCTGTAAATTCTCAGTAAATGTTAGTCTTGGTCCATCCTAGAAGTCAAACAAAGCCTTGATTATTTACACGTGTAGACCACCTCAACAACTCCCACAGAAAGAAGATGGCAAATAAGCTCTGCAAAAAGCAACATTCTCTTCAATGGGTGCCCCTTCCCTTCTATAGTTCCTTAGTTACTTTGCAACTTTATTTTTTTTTACCTTAAAAAATTATTTAATGCCTCTTTTGTAGCCCTTTCTTTAAAAAAAAAAAAATTGTATTAGAGTATATTCATTTAACAATGTTGTGACGGTTCAGGTGAACAGAGAAGAAACTCAGCCGTACATACTCATATATCCATTCTCCCCCAAACTCCCCTCCCATCCAGACTGCTCTTAGCAACTTTAATCCCATCATCCTTAAAAGCACAGTGCCACCTTCAACTCCCAGCTTTCCGGTTTTTTAAAAAGGAATCTCCTACTAAGAGACAATTCACCTTTGTGGCAGTACCATTTGATAGAAGAAAAGGATACATTTTTAAGAAGCACCCCAGCCAACATGAATCCATCTCCACTTAGCACTCGGAGATTCGAATATCATAATATTTAAATCAGCTTTGAGAACTTTCTTTGAAAATGAAACATCCACTAGTTGAATACCCAGGAGGCCTGGGGAGTTCAGTTACCATAGAGACTCAGTGCTGGCAAATGGTGCTGGGGAGCAGATTGGTGTCTGTTAATTTTTTTTTATTTGTAACTTATGTGTGTTGGCTCGTGCTCCAAGCCAGTCCAGATTTTCCTGTTTACCTGCCGTGCTGCCTGATATGAGTGAGGAATGACAATGCCAGCTTTCAGCCATTCCTTCAATGTGTAAACATTATCGAGGGTCAGAGGGACCGCTCAGAACACATGGAGAGGTTCATGTACTGAGCTTTCAGAAAAGGGTTGGGGAAAATTGTGTGGGGACGGACTGCTGGGTGGAGAGAGAGGCTTGCAAAATTCTTTACAATAATCCCGAAGAGCTCTGAGACCCATTTTAGTCATAAATTCTGGTTTCAGAGAACTTTTCTACAACTCATTATTATTCTTTGGTGAACACAAAAAGATAAGGTGGAATTCTTTCTGTCTTATCCATCCTAACAACCTGTGGCAAACAGGATCCTTGCCAATCAGACAACTTCTAAGTAATTGTCTTTCCAACAGTGCATGAATGCCAGGTGGGAAAGTGGATATTAGCAGGATTTCTCAAACCCTGGTCACCCTTCCCTGGGATTAGGCTACGCGAAAATGTCGGTCCCTCTGACAATTAAGTTCCACAGTCTCAAGAAAGAGCAAGGAGATTAATACTTCATAAACGCCATCCTTCCGTCCCAGTGAGCTGTGGACTAAGAGAAGCAAGCCTTAGAGATGGGCCTCAGTGGATGACAACGAATAAATACTCATTTCCATAAAATTTAAATGAACCCAGTAAAATCTACCTCTTGCTGTGCAAGAACCCCATCTCATTACTCAAAATAGCAGCAGTGTAATTACTGGGAGCCACGCCCTCCACATCGAGGTGGCTGGTGGTAAAGTCATAACTAATTTCTACGCACACGGCCACCAGGGTAGTAAAAATAAGTGCCTCGGCCTCTTCACGTTCTTTCTGCTCTAGGCCATATCTCCTTCCAACCACATGTACCTTATAAAATAATAATTCTTAAATGCAGTGCTGCATTTTGATTAGCAAAAAAACATAGCGAAGATTTCTTTTTCAACACACATAGGCAACAGGCCCAATGCTTCAATACTTAAAAAACGGCATATGCCGTTTAAGAAAATTTCAAAACTTTAGACACCCACGGAGATGGACTGATTTAGCCCCCTCCCAGCTGAGTTTTGCATCCTCTTTGCATTTTAAATGACCTTTAAGCAATGATGAGATCTGTCTTGTTGAGACTTAATTGCTTAATTAGAGAAGACGTTTTCAGTAGACAAATATTTCCTTTAAAACTCATCTTTTAATTTTACAAAGCCTTCATTGGATTTCAGGCAAAATTGGAAGCTGTTTCATAGCTTCACCTTCAACTGAAATTGGAAAATGGTTTAAACAGTATGGAGACAAACTGCGTTTACCTTCGGAGCTTGTCACATCTAAGGCAGCGATTATAGAAATTGTTCAAGTAAATTGACGGGTATGTTTTCAGTCAACTGAGATACACCTAAACTTTCACATCACCCTAAAATCCAGAGCCCCCTTTAAATTTCAGCGAGTTTCTAGAAACTTGATCTTTCTCCATCCCTTCTGGTCGTGATAGGGAGACCACACGGGATTGTGGGAAAGAACATAGGTGCTGAGGTCAGACTGCCTAGAATTAACTGCCGTGTGACCCTGGACAAGACGAGTCACCCGCTTGCTCCTCAGTGTCTCCATCTGAGAAAGAAAGCAGAGTAGGAGGGCCTACTTTATTGGGTTGTTTAGGGGATTAAATAAGTGAACTTCAAGCACTTCAAACAGGGCTTGCCATATAGTCAGCGTTCAAAATAATGTGTGCGGTTATTTTTTGCTTTTGCAGAAGTCCTTTTTTCCCACCTTTGCTTTGCAATGATGTTTTTATCACTTCCCCGAGCTGACCCAAGGTGTGCACAGTCCTTTCTCCTTAGTGACCACACTCAACACCTTCGTATTATCAGGTTGGCCCGAAATTTCATTCTTTTTCCGTAAGATGTTATGGAAAAAAACCCAGACAACCTTTTGAGCCAACCCAAAATAACTGAAACAGCATGTCTTGTAGTGAGGTGTTATACAAGGTGGGGGTGACTAGGGTAAATAATTTAATATTTGGGGTTTGAGTTCTGCGTGATTGTATCTGAGGTTCTAAGCATCATCCCAGCTCTGGCATATATAATATTACGCTACAATTGAAAAGCCCCCCAGCTCACCACGTTGCTTCTTCACCTCACCATCTCACTGTACCTTGGAAAAGCAAAAGAAGACAAAACTCAAAAAACCTGCCTCTTAATTATGCAGACCTATCAAATTCTTTGCCCCAAATCTAAAATCAGCCCTTGCCTGAGTCTACACAGCAAAGATCTGATACTGAACTTTTAAAAATGCTGATAATGCCTGCTGGATTCTAATTCTGTCTGCCCTCCATCAATCTGGGTACAAAAAGGGGGTGGATGGAGCTATGTGAATGACGCTATCCGGATAGAAGGCCGTGTCTATTCCAGTTTTAAAGAGCTCACTTTTTCTTTTTTCTGCCTTTCTTTCTCCTTCCTTCCTTCCTTTCTCTCTTTCTTTCCTTCCTGCTGCAACGGTCATCTCTCCCTACAGACAATGAGAGGTCTGAGACTTACAGACTCCAGCCCCTGACTTCTCCACAGCATTTATTCGGCTCCATCAGGTCCCGCGCGCGGGACGTGGCCTGCGCGGCTTTGGCGCTGGCTCTCTGTTGCGAGGCGCGGCCTTCTCTCTAGTTGCGACACGGGCTCAGGAGCTGCCGCGCGGGCTTTGTTGCGCTGGGGCCTGTGGGATCTTAGTTCCTGGACCAGGGATAAAACGCATATCCCTGACCCTGGAAAGCGGATCCTTAACCACTGGACCTGCAGCGGAGCCCTTGAAGCGGCTGATTC
Organism: Cephalophus harveyi; assembly: GCA_006410635.1. Lineage (NCBI taxonomy): Eukaryota > Metazoa > Chordata > Mammalia > Artiodactyla > Bovidae > Cephalophus > Cephalophus harveyi. The sequence continues at coordinate 227,840 of SJYT01048987.1, forward strand.
CTTGGTGCCGAGCCCTCTACTCATCAGCCACCCACGCCAGCAATGCCCGCCCAGGGCTCCCCGAGCTCACCCGGACCACAGACAACGAGGGGGCTCGTGAAGAAACTTCCCTTTACGGTGTCAGGCAACCCCCACTTCTCCTGGCTCCCTGCTCTCTCGCTTTCTGCTCTGGCTTTCACTGGCAACAGGCGATGCCTTGAAGATCTCACCTGGAACCTGTTCCAGCCTCAGCACCTGGCTTCTCACCGGGCATCACACGTGGACCGTGGAAACGTGTCTGGCTGCAGGAACAGCGGCTGCGGCTTCCTGGGCCTTGGACGGCAGGGTCTGCGCGGCCTCACCTCGTAGCAGACAGCTGCTCCCGAGTCTCTGCGACCCGAGCATTTCGGGGTCTCTGTAGTTCTCCTGCTCTTTCTGATGGTGCTGCTCGCCACGGTCACAGCTCTGTGAGCATCGCAGACGCACGCAAGGCCTGGAGCCTGGGAAGGAGGCCCACGGAGCTCGTTTGCTCTTCTTGCCAGAAAAACAGCCCCCCCGCCCCTTTTTTAAGTTTTAGATGTTTTAAATTTTATTTTCAATATTACATGCCAAAATAAACATTTGTCAGTAGTCCAGAAAGAGAAATGAATATTTAGGAAACTGTAATTGAGAATTGCATATGAAAATACATTTATAGTTATATTAGTAATTGTACATTTTCATAGAATATATCAAGTTCATAATGCAAGGTCAAAAAGTATGTTAAATATTTCTCCGTCTGAGGGAATTCTATGTCATGGGAAATCCCTTGTTTATTTTGATGCCTTGTATTTAATTATTTATATTTGAGAAGATTCACATTCCTCATTGGTATACTTAGTTGACCCTTCAGTGAAAATATTGTCCCGATTATTATTTGGTAAATGTAATAATTGAATGGTCCAATTAGCTTATCACCAATAGTCATCCTACGTAGATTTCTTCTTTAAATCAAGCAGCCCCTTTCTTAGACCATCCCTCCCCACCTTTAAAAGATTCCATTAGCAACTTACTTGCCAGGAAAGTATGCTTGCCACACCTAGACGAAAGTGAGGCTGAGAAACGAGGATTTTGTTCCTCCAGCCCCTACAGTAGAGGAAGGGGCTGAGAGGAGTGAGCGGGGGAAGATCTGGGTGCGGTGGTGGAGTCAAGTGTCGGGGGGTGGTAAAGACTCTAGAACCATCTATCCAGCAGGATTAGCCACACCAGAAAGACAGAGGTCTGAGCTGGAGCCATGTGAAGTGCCTGACTTCCCGCTGCTGACTCCTCTGCTTATCATCTACACAATGCCAAGAGTCTGCATGAAACCTTGAGGAGAAAAAAAAAAATCAGCTAAATATTTAGATGATTTGCCGACATGGGGAACTTGCCGTTGGCAGCAGAGATTTATTAAACAGGCTACAAAACAAGATGTCATTAAACAGTTTGAAAGCATGCCCTCGTAATTAAGAAAGGAGAAGATTTCTAATTTGGGTAATGAAATCTGTGGCTCAGACGAGCGTTCATTTTATTAATATTTATTGCATGCCTACTGTGTGCCAGGTACTGCCTGGGCTGACCCTGAGCCACAGAACAAAACGCCTCCCTCTGCCAAACCTATACTGGTTATAATAGCTGTCGTGTTTTGGATCCTGAGGCCTGCCAAGCCAGCGCTAAGCATTTTCCATAACAAAGGTTTACCCCTGTGACAACCCCAAGAGGTAGGAATCGTTGCTTTCATGGACTCAGACGTGGGCTGAGCAAAACATCTCCGTCTCCCTGGGGCCAGGAGGTCTCCCAGGACAGTGCTGAGCCAAGGAAGCCTCGGCCTGACTGCTTAGACTTGAGGAAAGTGAGACCGAGGGCAGATAAACGACCCGCTATGGGGACAGTTAGCACGTGGGCTTCCCAGACCCCAGGCCCCCGCCCTCCTGGGACGCAGCCTGATCCCGGTTTCGTTTCTTTTCGGGGTCTGTCCTGGGTTCTTGTCACAGCAGGCGGGCTTCCCTCACGTGGGAAGCTCAAGAGGACAGATCCTGTAGTTGTGTTTCACGGGCTTCGTGGCCCCGGGCACGTGGCACCTTAGGTCCCAGGCCGAGACTGAACGCACATCTCCTGCGAGGCAAGGTGGAGTCTAACCATTGGACCACCAGGGAAGCCCCCCATAGTTCTTGACCCCACGAACCCCTCCACCTCCCCTATCCAGACTCCTCCCTCTCCCCTTCTGCCGCTCACCTCGGCTCAAACACGAAAGAGTGGGGGGCCCTCTCCCTTTTGGAGCCCTGGATCTTTCAAGAAAACCCCCCACCCCCAGTGGATGAGCTTGGGTGGTCTTTCCAGGGCCAACACCAGCGCGTAAGAGCAGGTCTGCTCTGACCCCACAGCACAGAGGACTGCGTGGTCTCAGGGCCCCTTCTCCAGGCCGTTAGGTTTTAATTGCCTACAGACTGTTTCTCAGCCCTGGTTGCACATTAATGTCACCTGGGGAGCTTTTACAGCATACTGAAGCCAGGGACCATTTAAAACAGAATCTCTAAGAGCAAGCCTGCATGTAGGAATTTTTTATTTTTTACCTTTGTAAAAATTGAGTTTTTCCTATCTACAGGAGAGCCTGTAAGTGTTGAGTGTAAAGTTCAGTGGATTTTGCATATATTCATACCCAGGTAACCACCCCCCAGATCAAAATATGGACCATTTCCAGCTCCGCACGAGACTCTTACAGCCATAACAGATTTTTTTAACCCTCCTAGGTTATCCCAGGGACGCGGGAGCCTGGTGGGCTGCCGTCTCTGGGGTCGCACAGAGTCGGACACGACTGAAGCGACTCAGCAGCAGCAGGTTATTCTAAGCGCTTCGCTCAGTGGTAAAGAATTTGTCTGCAAGGCCAGAGGCGCGGATTCAGTCTCTGGGTGGGGAAGATCTGGAGAAGGAAATGGCAACGCACTCCAGTACTCTTGCCTGGGAAATCCCATGGACAGAGGAGCTTGGTGGGCTACAGTCCATGGGGTCCCAAAAGAGTCAGACATGACTTAGCAACCAAACAGTAACAACGACAAAGGTTATTCTAACGTGCAATCAGATTAGACAGCTGTTGGTTTAGAGTTCAGACCCTCCCTGGCCAAAGACAATCCTTATTTTCAAAGACAGCGATGGCTGCATGCTCCCTCTCTCAGTGGACAGAGAAGAGAAAAGCGTCCTTAACGGGATTAGTTTGGACTGTATTTATACCCCAGGACGTGGTGAGGACCTTGAAAGCAGAAGCTGCATCTTTGCCAAAAGCCTAGTCCAGTGCGTGATCCACTGTAAGCATTTACCAGATGGAGGGAAAAGAGCAGCTGGACCCACGGAGCAGTGAGCCCCGCTTGGTCTCCATTTAGGAGGTTTCAGAGGGTCTCTGAGAAGACGTGGCAGCCCCGAGTCCTCTTCACCGGTGCCTGCCTTTTTTCTTTGCCCTGAGAAGGGCGAGATCGCAAAACGTTGATTCGGGGCCTTGTTCTCCGGCAGAGCTCACGCTCGGCCTGCACACAGGTGATGCCGCCAACAGGCAGTGTGGAGCTGAAAGCCAATGTCAGCCGCTAAGTGGGGGAGAGCGGGAGGCTTGGCCGCGGTGTGTGTGTGTGTGTGTGCGTGCACGTGCAGCAGGGAAAGAAGCTGAGGACTCGGGGAAATTGATGTCGTGCCAGCTAAAGGCCAGCGACGCTTAGGAATGATCTGTGTCAGATGCACGTCTGGTTGCCCGGGGTCACCGGGGAGGGTTTTTCCCTAATGTAGAGAATAGAAGAAAAATGTGTGTTTTGCTGGGAGAGCAGTTACAAAGAGCTTATTGTGTCAGTATCCCCCAATCACTTATATACTTTTCAGCCCGTGGACTTTATTCATAATGTCTATTTTACTCTCCTTCATTTTGCCGAGTTAGGGTTCCCTATTACCGCTTCTCTCTTAGAAAACGACCCGTTGCCAGAGCAAGGCCACGTGGCTGTGGTTAAACCAAGTGCATTGTTGGGCAAGTTTAAAAATCAGGAATGGAATAAAATACATATATTAAGAAAAGACAAAAATCAGGAACGGGCTGAAGCAGCTGGGAAGGCTTCGCGGTCTGAGCTCAGGGTTGATGACGATGGTGCTCCCTTCACATCAGGAAGCAGGGAGAGAGTATGGTTTGAAGGCGACAGAGAACTCAAGCACGAGGCTGGATGAGACTGCAGTCTGGGCACAAAGGGAGGACTAGTCTCGCTCACCAGCGGGAGAGACAGAACGGTCGCTTCAGTCCCACAAAACAGCGAAGAGAGAAAACACAAACCACTTGCTTCTCGTGGATTCTCCAGGCAGCTCAGACGTTCTCGGGAAGTGACTGCTCTGAGTCATGGGCTCAAAACCCTGCACTGATTCAAAAAATGAAAATGCGTGTCCTGTGGCTGTTAGGCTACTCCAAGAAGTGTTTCCACTCTGCCTTGGGTTCTGGACTCCAGATGTGAGACTCTGAGGATATTATGCTCTTCCTAGAGCGGACTCATTGGAAAAGACCTTCACACTGGGGAAGACTGAAGGCAAAAGGAGAAGGGGGACGCAGTGGATGAGAAGGTTGGATGGCATCACTGACTCAGTGGACGTGAATCTGAGCAAACTCCAGGAGACAGTGAAGGACAGGGAAGGCTGGCAGGCTACAGTCCTTGAGGTCGCAAAGAGCCGGAGGCGACTTAGCAACTGAACAACAAAAGCAGTATCAACAACCTGCCCCCACCCCACTCCCTTTTCAGAAAAGACATGTCAAAAATTTGGAAGCCACAGGAGTCCCATACATAAACGGGAGGCCCGTACATAAATGAAAAGAGCGCAGGAGACCAGAGAGAGTGCCCTGGGTCAGGATGAAATGGCAGGCAATAGCCGGATCTCTGCAAAGACGCTCAGCATGGAGACTTCTCCAGGCTCCATGTGGATGAAGCACAACAGGCCTGCAGCTGGATCCCTCCAGCGAGCACACTGCTCCACGCTCTGAAGGGCCTGCAGGTGGCGAGGGCTGTTTATGTTGTCCCTCGGACACTCAGTTTCAAAAGGAAAACGCTATTTCCCCGGGATGGAAGCGCGGTGGTGGATTTTATGTTGGTCTGAGCACACTGAATCATCTCAGCTTTGGCGTCATCTGCTGCTCGCTCTAGAACTTGTGGCCGCAAACCTCCAGGCGAGGTTAGGGAGAGGTCAGGTTCTGTTTCCATTATTTTTCCGTGAAGGACTGTCTCTCAGTAACTCTCACTACTGTTATCCCATCTGGTTATAAGTGAAATATGGATTTGGAATATCATTTTTATCTGCACATATTTAAAATGTAATGTCCAAATATTATGCTGTTTGAAAAGAGACACCTGTCCACAAAATTCCCAGGAAGGTTTTAGAGAGTGCACTTAAGCTCAGATTTAGACACAAGTGAAGCTCATTTTTCATCTAACAGAAGCCCCAGACCAGCCAAGATTTGGAATACATGCCGAACGTCTTGCAAATACAGCAATGCCTCATTTGTCTGATGTGGACGGTGCCATGTAAATGCCTTTTTCACATAACTGAAGCTTATCCCTTTGCACATCAAATCGTGAATTTATTTTCACCATTTTGCATAGGAAGATTCCTGAGGGCACATTACACACTCCCCGACCTCCTCCAGTAGAGTATGAGAAACATCATTTAATCTTGGCTTTCTGACTCGGGGTCACAGCCATGCACATCAAGTACTGGTCTGTTCTCGGCTCGAATAAAGGGATGCCTCTGGGTCCCTATGGCTGTGTTGGGGCTGGTTGACTTCAATCTGTAGGAACTGGGGTTTGTCCTGCTTTTGAGACCCTGCCTGCCTGCTTTCCCTCTGATCATCAGTGTTCTCATCAGACGTAAAGCCATTTTTGTTCTCTGCCCATTTTGTTCTCTACCATTCTGTCTTTTCTGTGAAATAAAAAGGGAAATTGAAGAGATTCCCTTACTTGGATGACCTGAGATCCTGGATTACTTGCGTGTTTTTAATACGTTCTGGGAGAAGGCAATGGCACCCCACTCCAGTACTCTTGCCTGGAAAATCCCATGGACGGAGGAGCCTGGTAGGCTGCAGTCCATGAGATCACTAAGAGTCGGACATGACTGAGCGACTTCACTTTTACTTTTCACTTTCATGCATTGGAGAAGGAAGTGGCAGCCCACTCCAGTGTTCTTGCCTGGAGAATCCCAGGGACAGAGAAGCCTGGTAGGAGGCCGTATATGGGGTCGCACAGTGTCAGACACGACTGAAGCGACTTGGCAGCAGCAGTGGCTTTGTTAACCAAGTAAGTTACTCAACCCCTCTTGGCCTCTGTTCCACCATCTAAAAGTGTGAGGATCAAACATAATGTTCTTATGTTTGAAATCCACTAAGCCTGTTCCAATTTTCATAATTTTGTACTGTTTTTGACTCTGATATAAGATGAACAAACACATTAAAATTGTACATAAACAAATTGTAGGTCCTGAGGAATCAGACCTCAAGCCTGAGGTCTGCTGGGAGCCAAGTACATGAGTTACATTTTGCCTTATTTATTTGTAGGTTGTTTCCCATGTGATTGAGGCTGCCAGAGAACTATCTGCTCAGTCACGGGCATATCATATTGTATCAGTTATCTATTGCTGTGTAACAAATCATCCTCAAATTTAGCAGCATAAAGCAACCTTGATTTGTTATTTCCCATGATTCAGTGATGCAGGAATTCAAGCAAGTGGCTGCTGGGCAGTTGTGCTGGATGTTGGATAAACCAGCGGCACCCCCTGCCTTTACTTGCAACTCAGCTGGACTGGGCGGGTGACGGAGTCCTTACTCGCGTGCCTGACACTTTGATGCTCCCCGTCTGGTTTCTCTCGAACCACCTGTTCTCATCCTTCTGTAGTTTAGCCACAGCTTTTTTACAGCTTGGTGATTGGCTTCCCCGGGGCAAAGCAAAAGCTGCCAAGCCTTTTAGAGGGAAAGCCAAGCATTGACACAACATCACTTCTACCACATTTTATTGGTCAAAACAAGTTACAATTCAAAGAGATTCAAGGAAAGGAGGAATAGATTGCACCTCTCGATGGGCAGAGCTGCACACATGCAGAGGAAGGGAAGGGGAGGTGGCCCTGTTCGGAAGCCCTCTGCCACCCACCTGGACGCATCTTCACGTTGCATTTTACAAGTCTAAAGGTTTCCTCTCAACATAAAAGTATTCATTAGTGTTGACATACCTAATTATTCTCGTAAGTGGTGTTGGTTTGGTAAATAGCACTTTTCCTCTGGGAAAGGGATGAAAACCAAGCCCATGTTTTTAATAGAGAGCTTCTTCTGGAAACAGTACTTTTCTCTTGTAAACATACAGCCAAGTCTCTGAGTTCTAAGACAGTATTTGACGAATCAAAGTCAATCCTGTGAAAGACAGAAATCCTCTTTCTGAACTTTCTATATAACTGTGCTTGCCTTTAGTTGTTGTCAAAATTCTATGAAAGTATTTGCCCAACAAATCAAATTATCCAACTGCAATATTCTATTTGCTTTCTTATCAGAGGAAAATAGGTTTCTTTCTCCTTCTGGTTTTTGTGCATTTCCTTTTGTCTGTCCTGATGCTCATTTATTCATTTATTTATGCAGATTTCCTGAGCATGCTCCATGTGCCCAGCTTAAATAAACAACAAATAAGGCAGACATCACCCTGCTCTCATGGAGCTAATGTTTGGACATGGAAAATGGATAACAGATCAGCAATCAGTTACAATGGTAGTGCGTGCTACAAAGGAGAAGTCTAAAACGTGGGTTCTGTGGCACAGGGACCTGACTTGGTATGGGAAACTGGCAGAGGCCTCGCAGAGCAGGTGACAGCTAGCGGAACTCTGGAAGCGGGTGGGTATCTGCAGGATGAAAAGACCATGGCGGAAGGCGTCGAGGAAGGGGCACTCCAGGCAGAGGGAACAGCACATGAGTAGGCCCTTCGGGAGACGATGGGATGTGGTGGGTCCGGTGTGGAATGACAAGAGTGGACACGTGTCAAAAATTGAAACTTAAATGGCCACTTAAGATCTGTGGACCCTTGGGTGTGATGTTCTGTGAGCCTTAGGGAGAAGAGTGAAATGACTTCTTTATCAAACATCCCCACCCCAAAGAAATCTCACCGCCATCTGGCTAATCATGTTGCTGTTGAGGCTTTATGTGAACCAATAACATCTTCTAAGAGCCAGGCATCATGCTACATGCTGGGAGTAGAAACATGAATAATAACAGGTGCACAATAAAGATGAGCTTATGAGAGAAAAAGACAGCGCCCTCCAGGAACCCCCAGCCAATGGGGTGGGAAGCGGGGGTCAAAGGATGGATTATTGCCCTGAAACGCAATCAGAGCTCGGGTGAAATAATTTGAGGGATACAGGCAAGTTAGATTAAGATCTTTAGCAGCCCTGAGGGCTAAAGGTGTTACTGTACCTTCCCTTCCATCCAAATGCATTTCAAAATAATATTTTGTCTTTAAAAATGACCCCAAAAAGCAAGCACTAAAAATGAAAGAAATTCTTGTTAGATTTTCGATAAGGTAATTTTGGCTAAGTCCATCAAAGCTGCGCTGCACTCAAACGATCTCTGTAGCAACACGCGCCTTGGGTTCAGTGCGTGGTGGCTCGGAGCAGGACATGCAGGAGACTCGGGCTTGATCCCTGGGTCAGGAAGGCCCCCCGGAAGAGAAAATGGCACCCCGCTCCAGTGTGCTTGCCTGAAAACACCATGGATGAAAAGCCTCAGTTCAGTTCAGTTCAGTCGCTCAGTCATGTCCGACTCTCTGCGACCCCATGAATTGCAGCACGCCAGGCCCCTCTGTCCATCACCAACTCCCAGAGTTCACCCAAACTCACGTCCATCGAGTCGGTGATGCCATCCAGCCATCTCATCCTCTGTCGTCCCCTTCTCCTGCCCCCAATCCCTCCCAGCATCAGAGTCTTTTCCAATGAGTTAACTCTTCGCACGAGGTACCCAAAGTATTAGAGTTTCAGCTTTAGCATCAGTCCTTCCAGTGAACACCCAGGGCTAATCTCCTTTAGAATGGACTGGTTGGACCTCCTTGCAGTCCAAGGGACTCTCAAGAGTCTTCTCCAACACCACAGTTCAAAAGCATCAATTCTTCAGCACTCAGCTTTCTTCACAGTCTAACTCTCACATCCATACATGACCACAGGAAAAACCATAGCCTTGACTAGATGGACCTTTGTTGGCAAAGTAATGTCTCTGCTTTTGAATATGCTGTCTAGGTTGGTCATAACTTTCCTTCCAAGCAGTAAGCGTCTTTTAATTTCATGGCTGCAATCACCATCTGCAGTGATTTTAGAGCACAAAAGATAAAGTCTGACACTGTTTCCACTGTTTCCCCATCTATTTCCCATGAAGTGATGGGACCAGATGCCATGATCCTAGTTTTCCAAAAGAGCCTAGTGGGCTGCAATCCATGGGGTCGTGGAGTCGGACACATCTGAGCAACTGAGGATACAGACATTTTGGTGTCCTCACTTCTCCAATCACCTAAGCACGTGTCTGCCCTCTGCCCTTTCTTTTGAGTAGTTTTGCCGTGACTCACAGTGTTGGGTATGACAGACTCATTCTACTGGGCTCTTGGGATGGGATGGGAGAATAGGAGAGAGAAGAGGTGTCAATTAAGCCTCGGTTTAAAAAGTAGTGCATTGGTTAGGAAACAGATTCTGGTTATTATTTTTTAAATCCCTAATGTAACAGAGGCATAAATAAAAGCATTTTTTCCTCTCTCACCCTAACTACACAACTATAGCCGGCCCCAGGCGGATTCAGTGTCTTAGTCCCTGGTTCCTTGTTATTGCTCTGCCAACCTCAAAGCAACGTCTCCATCCTGTGACCTAAAATGGCTCGTGGCTCTTACCATCACACCTGCATGCAGTCTGCAAAAAGGAGGGAAGGAAATAGAGGAAGCACGCGCATTCCTTCACAGAGTGCCTCCCACTATGCTCACATCCCGCAGGCCAGACCCAGCTGCAAGGGAGGCTGGGTACTGTAGTCTTTCGCTGGGTGGCCGTGTGTCCTGCTGAAACCCAAGGCAGCCCTATTACCAAAGGAAGAAAAAAGAGCAAATCCTGGAGAGCACCCGGCAGCTGCACCACGGACGGTGGTGGGCATGGCCGGGACGGGTAGCCAAAGGCAGAAGCTTAGGAAAGTCACCTGTGAGGCTTTCTGATGCCCGTTTTATAGGAGAGGAACGCAGAGACACACGGTGGTTACGGCAGACAGCCGGGCTTACCGTGGGGGAGGTGGCACCGGCTCTGCCCTGGGGACAGGCAACAGAGGGCTGCGGCATCTTCAGGCTAATTCTCCTCAGTCGTGTCCACTCCCTGTGACCGGGCAGACCGTAGCCCACCAGGCTCCTCTGTCAATGGGCTTCTCCAGGTGAGAATACTGGAGTGGGTTGCCATGCCCTCCTCCAGGGGATCTTCCCAACTCAGGGAGCGAACCTGCGTCTCTTATGTCTCCTGCATTGGCAGGCAGGTTCTTTATCATTGGTGCCACCTGGGCATGAGAATAACCAAATAGCATGACAAACTCTTCTGCTTTGCATTATGCACCAGTGGTTCTAATGTGTCAGTGACCAAATACTCCTTTCCATGGGCACAGATGCTTCCCACTGCCCCCCACCCAGCCCTGACACCATGGCCAAAGCAGGCACGTGCCAGAAAAGAGTCTAGGATATATTGAGCTGGAACAAACAGTGGGGAAGGAGAAGGCAATGGCACCAACCTCTTCCCTAACACACACACACACACACACACACTCCTTCCCCTGGCCCTGGCCGACGCCTTTGCCATCAGTTGATAAATCCTGACTTTGAACCCAGTATGTCCCAGCATTTAAGGTCCTCTTTAGATCTTTGTTCCAATCCTGGCTCTGTCACTTCCTAGGTCTGTGATTTTGAACAAGTCAGTGAGCTTACAATTTATATAGACCAGTGATTCTCAAACTTGAATCCATGTGAATCAAAATCTTCTGAGGTCCTTGACTCCTGGGTCACTCTGCCAGAGATTCTGGTTCAGTAGGTCTGGGCTGGTGCTGGAGAATTCAAATTTCTAACAAAGTCCCATATGGGGTGCTATGGGTCCCAAACACCATGAGTCCAGAGACCACACCATGAGGCCTCTGGTCTAAGCAGAAGGAAGTGGGTTTTACTCTTGTTTTGGTGGGTGCTTTTGTTGTTCAGGCTCTCAGTCGTGACTCTCTGCGACCCCGTGGCCTGCAGCGCGCCAGGCCTCCCTGCCCATCACCATCTCCCAGAGTTTACTCAAACTCATGTCCATCGAGCCGGTGATGCCATCCAACCATCTCATCCTCTGTGGTCCCCTTCTCCCGCCTTCAATCTTTCCCAGCATCAGGGTCTTTTCCAATGAATCAGTTCTTCTCATCAGGTGGCTGCAAGTACTGGAGCTTCAACTTCAGCATCAGTCCTTCTGATGAATATTCAGGGTCATAAAAGATCTTAATGGAATGGGAGGTTGCGGGAGTTTTAACTATTTTTGAAAACAGAAAAGATATAGTAACAACGTATGACATTACCCACTGACTTATGTTTGCTTTGCTTTCACAAAATCCAAGAATTATTGATAATAACAATAGCTAACAGTCTTTATCAGGCTCACTAGATTTTAAGTACAATGATACAAATTAATGTTAAAAATGCACCAGTAACTTAGAAATTACTAGAAAATATTTATTGAACACATAAACTTTATTGAGTTCTTATTAAGTTCCAGACATAACGCTCTGCCTTTTATGGGTGTTATTTCCATCAATCCTCAGGATGACCAGAAAGTAGCTCCTATCACTCCTTCTTAACAGTTGGGAGATCACGACGTTAAGCATTTTGTTGAGGGTCATTTATGAAGAAACGACGGCACTAGGCCTTGACCTCAGTTCTACTTGACCCCAGGGTCTGCTCTTAATCATAAGCCTCTAATGCAGGGGCCAGCACGCTTGGCCTGCAGGTCTTGCTTTCACCCATTTCTGCAAGACCTGTGAGCTTAAAACGGCTTTACAGTTTAACATGGTTGGGAGAAAAAAAGAATCCAAATAAAGTAACAATACTTGATGACATGTCAGACTCTATTTTTGGGGGCTCCAAAATCACTGCTGATGGTGACTGCAGCCATGAAATTAGAAGACGCTTACTCCTTGGAAGAAAAGTTATGTCCAACCTAGATAGCATTTTCACAAGCAGAGGCATTACTTTGCCGACTAAGGTCCGTCTAGTCAAGGCTATGGTTTTTCCTGTGGTCATGTATAGATGGGAGAGTTGGACTGTGAAGAAGGCCGAGTGCCAAAGAATTGATGCTTTTGAAGTGTGGTGTTGGAGAAGACTCTTGAGCGTCCCTTGGACTGCAAGGAGATCCAACCAGTCCATTCTGAAGGAGATCAGCCCTGGGATTTCTTTGGAAGGAATGATGCTAAAGCTGAAACTCCAGTACTTTGGCCACCTCATGCGAAGAGTCGACTCATTGGAGAAGAGTCTGATCCTGGGAGGGATTGGGGGCAGGAGGAGAAGGGGACGACCGAGGATGAGATGGCTGGATGGCATCACGGACTCGATGGACATGACTCTGAGTGAACTCCGAGAGATGGTAATGAACAGGGAGGCCTGGCGTGCTGCGATTCATGGGGTCGGACACGACTGAGCGACTGAACTGAACTGATGACATATGAAAATTGACATTGAAATTTCCATATCCCTCAGTAAAGTTTTGTCAGAATCCAGCCATACCCTTTTGTTGACGTATTTCCTGTGGCTGCTTTTGGACTGTGATTACAGAGCTGAGTAGTTGCAACAGAGCCTATTCAGTTCACAAAGCCCAAACAATTTACTACCTGCCCTTTACAGAAAAATTGTGTCAATCTCTGCTCGTTTCATTCCTATTATCCTTTTCATAATGTTACATTCGAATATTTCCAGGTGAAAGCCATCACAATCAATCTTTTTTTTTCCTAATTCTTAAAAATAACACCTTGTTTCATGAACTGCCCGCAATTCCCACCATTAAAGCGTCTGTGTTTCGGCTTAGTTCTGGCTTCAAGGAGCGCCTTTCCAGAAGCAAACACCCCTGAGAGTAGTAGCTCATTACTTGGTTAATAACAGTGAAAGAAAGCAGTGTGATGTTTAGCAAAAGGCAGTGGTCCAAGGAAAAGGTCACCAGTATTCCCAAACGTTGCGATGTCTCGTTTTCCAGTCCAATTTCCCAGAGTGAAAAAAACTCACATAGCCGAGGCTGTAGTACTGAGAAGTTCCAGCCAGACTGAATTCCCTGGTCTGGGGCAAGATCCACTGGAGATGTAACCTGTTTGCTGGATCCCAAAGAATCAAAGATAAGGATTACAGTGGTCAAGTTCATACAGGGAATTGTTGATTGCGCTTTATCCTTTTAAATATGTGTAAGTCATAGAGAGCTCTGCAGTCAAAAATATTGACTGCATTGATCTCTGCCAACCACAGAAGCAGCCAAGGTGGGCTGCGGCGGAAAGGCTGAGAAATACTTAAAATAAAGATGTGAATGCTATGGAAGAGGCCGCACCTGTCTGCCTCCCCTCCCCGACCCGGAACGCGAGTTCCAGCGGAAGAGGCGCACGCCATTCACAAAGGAAAAAAGTACTTTTGCAGCCTGACTTGACATCAGCATGCAGGCCTTGAGTCCAGCGCCACGCTCCGGGGCAGCGGGACACAGATTTCTGCAGCAGGCATAGATTTCCCAAGGAGCACGTCAGACCGGATCGTCCCACCCGGCCTGATGAGCAGTGTTGCTTTTCTTACCTTCGTCATGCAGGAGGGAAAAAGGACATAGCCAGTCAAGGGCCTCCCTTGCGCAAACCCCCAGTCCGCGTTCCAGAGCAAAAGCTTTATGCCTCATTCCCTTGTTCCGGGAATCAGGCGTCTTTTTCCCCTGCAAGGTCAAGCGCCTGCTCAGGGCCCGCCCCTCTGCTGAATGTCAGGGAATGTGGCTCTGCTCTGGAGAAGCTGATGGGGAGACGCATCTGTCTCAAGGCTGCTGGTGGCAGAGAGTTCCATCTTTTTTTTAACCTTTTTATTTTGTATTGGGGTATAAGCAATTAACAATGCTGTTTTAGTTTCAGGTAAACAGCGCAGGGACTCAGCCACACATATACATGTATCCATTCGCCCCCAAACGCCCTCCCATCCAGGCTGCCACACTGAGCAGAGTTCCCTGTGCTGAACATAGGCCCTTGTTGGTTATCCATTTTTAAATACAGCAGTGTGTCCACGTCCATCCCAACTCCCTAACTATCCCCTCTTCCCAGCAACCATAGTTCGTTCTCCAAGCCTGTGAGTCAGAGATTCTCATCTTGTTTGTCTTTCTAAGAGCAAAGAACCTAGCAGAGTAGGGGCTCAGCCAGTATTTGTCAAACACACAATGAGGCGAATAAGCTGACTTTAACTCAGGGAGCTGGGATCATAGAAGAAGGGCCATTTCAGCCAGGCTCCAGAGCAGAGGTGAGATTCCATCTGGGCCTTGAAGGAGAGGTGGAGAGAGTGGAAGGGGTATCAGAATGAGTCCTCTGGCCAAAGGGAGCAGAGGATAGGTCTCTCTTCCTCAGATCCTTCTAGAAATAGGCACTGAATAAATAAATATAGCCAAGCCTCATAAATGCACCCAAACCTTCTAGAATTCAACATATTGCACCATCCATAGATATTCAGAATGGACTAAAGCTGCCTTCTGCTGTCTTCTGGAGCACTGCTCAGGGCCTGGCAAATAGGACCGCGGTTGGTCCTGATTGATTTAAAGAGGGAATGACTTAAAGACAGAAGCTGTGTCCCGTCTCCCGGGACAGGGCCTGAGAGCCCACCGTGACAGCGGATCTGCAGGTGGGAGGATGGGGAGGGTGGGGTTGCAGGAACGCTGCGTGGCTCTCCAGGCAGCACAGGCAGGAAGAGCCGCCGGGCCCAGCAACGCTTCCTTCACGGAGCCGCCCCCAGGGCTGGGCCCCAGGCTGGGCAGAAGGCATAAAACAACAGCGTGAGCAGGAGGGGCAGCCTGGCACTCGGCGCAGACACTGGCTTTGCAGGTAAACATTCATTCACTCGACATTCATTCATCCAATATTTATTGAGCACCGACGCCGTTCCAGACTCTGGATGCCATCACGAAAGACCAAATAAAGTCCTGCCCTTGTAGAAGTTTTGTTCTAGTAAAGAGCATAAACAAATGTTAATGTTTATTGACTGCTCACTATATGTGTTTTAAGTACTTTCAGTTCAGTTCAGTCGCTCAGTCGTGTCTCTTTGCGACCCCATGAATTGCAGCACACCAGGCCTCCCTGACCATCACCAACTCTGAGTTCACTCAAACTCTTGTCCATCGAGTCGGTGATGCCATCCAGCCATCTCATCCTCGGTCGTCCCCTTCTCCTCCTGCCCCCAATCCCTCCCAGCATCAGAGTCTTTTCCAATGAGTCAACTCTTCGCATGAGGTGGCCAAAGTACTGGAGTTTACTATTTCCCATGAAGTGATGGGACCAGATGCCATGATCTTCGTTTTCTGAATGTTGAGCTTTAAGCCAACTTTTTCACTCTCCTCTTTCACTTTCATCAAGAGGCTTTTTAGTTCCTCTTCACTTTTTGCCATAAGGGTGGTGTCATCTGCATATCTGAGGTTATTGATATTTCTCCCGGCAATCTTGATTCCACCTCGTGTTTCTTCCAGTCCAGCATTTCTCATGATGTACTCTGCATAGAAGTTAAACAAGCAGGGTGACAATATACAGCCTTGATGTACTCCTTTTCCTCTTTGGCACCAGTCTGTTGTTCCATGTCCAGTTCTAACTGTTGCTTCCTGACCTGCATATAGGTTTCTCAAGAGGCAGGTCAGGTGGTCTGGTATGCCCATCTCTTTCAGAATTTCCCACAGTTTATTGTGATCAATAGTCAAAGGCTTTGGCATAGTCAATAAAGCAGAAGTAGATGTTTTTCTGGAACTCTCTTGCTTTTGCGATGATACAGCAAGTAGGGGAGCTAAATAAGAGGCCTGCCATTTCCCGCCTTGTTCTCATTAACCAGCTTGCCGTCAGCCATGGAGCAAAAGGACAGGAAAGGACAGAGCAGGACGCGGAAAAGGGCCTGGACTTTGGGTCCATGGAGCCAGGTTCTTGGTGCTCTCAGCTGGGTAACCTTGGGCAGGGGACAGCCTCTCTGGGACTCTGTTTCCTCATCTGTAAATCAAAGGCTTTTATCCTACTTTGCCAATTTTGTGGAAGATTAGAAATAACATATAACATCACAGAGACAGTGATTTTATTTAAAATTAAAACTTTAAAATAAGCCTTTTGCTTATAAAATAAGTGAAAGACCTGAGCCCTGCTCTTCTGTCTCATTTTCTAGCTGCTCTCCAGGGGTCCACTGGCCAGTCTCTGCTGCCTTTCTGCCTCCCCTGGAGCCGGTGAAAGACACATTAGGGGTCCCTTGGGTTTCCCCTCACCACCCAAGGCCGGGCTCTTCTGTTACACTGAACCTCTGGGGAGACCCCATGGAGGAATGCAAGCTGCCGAGCCAGTATATCTGGCCCTGGCCCTTCATGGGCCCAGAATCCAGTAAAAAGCAGTTTTATTGGCAGGAATGCTAACATCCACTTACACTGTAGCCTGAGGAATCATGAGTGGCCCACAGAAGTGAAACATCACCCTTCCCTTCTCGATGAAGCCTGGGTGTTTGGAATCCATGGAAATGAGAGTCTCAGGGCTGTTAAGTATACAGGGCCAACTCTTAGCAGATTTGCTTAAAGGATGGGTAACCAACCTCCCCAGGTGGCTTAGGACAAAGTGGGTTATAAGTTGCCAGACTTTCAGCTTAAATCTAGGAAAGTCCCAGGCAAACCAGGACACGCTGATCCTTTCGCCACAGCTTGGCCCAGGACTCTCTCTTCTTTCCAGCTGTAAAATGTCAGGCCAGTGTCGCCAGGTACACTCTTGGACCTCACGCGACTTCCTGGGGTCAGGACACGCACCTGAGCCTCTGAGTCAGCGCTTGGGGTCCAGAGCTTGGCAAACATCAGCCAACGTGTGTGTGTGAGAGAGTGCTCAGGCCTGTCTGACTCTTTGCAGACCCATAGACCACAGCCCGCCAGGCTCCTCTGTCAGTGGGGTTCTCCAGGCAAGGCTCCTGGAGTGGGCTGCCATTTCCTCCTCCAGGGGATCTTCCCGACCCAGGGATCGAACCCATATCTCTTGTGTCTCCTGCACGGCAAGTGGATTCTTTACCGCTGTGCCGCCTGGGAAGCCCTAACCTCAGCCAGGGCAGGATCACGAGTCAGCCCACCTTTCCTGCTGAGCCTCAGGTCTCTTCCATCACAGGCTTCCGGGTGAGTCCTACAAAACGATCTTCCTGGGCTCACCAAGTGACGCTGACCGGCCACGGTATTTTGATATCATGCATTTCGCCATATACCCCAGAAGTGTTTTCTAATGAGTAAAGAAATAACTGAATAAACGGATGGAGGAATGAATAAATGACATAAAGTTTAAAGGCTTAAATGGATAAATACATACATACATACCATTACATTTAAGAATTCCTTCCTTCCTATCAAAGCCACCCTTTTTTTTTTTAATCTCTTCTGGTGCTTAAGTACGCCCTTCTGATTGGCTCCTTTGAGACCCACGAACAGGGGGAAACTCCTGGTTACAGGGGCGGAAGGCCTGGGGCAGGAGACCAGGCTGAGCCGCTCAGCTCCCGCTCGCCTCCCCCGACCTCCACCTGCCCGTCTGAGCGCGCGCGTCGCAGCCTGACGTCTGTCCCCTGGCCCAGCGGCACGGGGCGGCTCCCACCTTGCTCCCGGCGCCTCTTGCGCATGGAGCCTCTTCCTCTTAAACTCGTTCCTGAGACAATGCGTGCACCGCACACTCGGCTCCGGGGTGGGAAGTTCGGGCTCTGGACAGACGTCTGCGCGTGAAGGGGCGCGTCTCGGCCGTGAACCGAATCAGAAGGCGGAGAGCCCCGCGGCACAGGGCCTCGCGGCTCCCAGGGGCAGGCCCCGCGGGAGGCTCCGGGCGGGCGCGGGGGCGGGGAGTCCTCGTCGCCCCCTAACGTCCGGCCCAGGGACTGCTCCCGGGAGCCCGCGCGCACCTCCCGCGGGGCTGCCGCGCGTCCCCCACCCCGGGCTTTCGGGCCCTCTGAGGCTCCCTCTGCGGCAGGCTCGGTCTCCAAGCATCGCAAGATGCGTTTATTTACATTCTCCTCCACTGATTCAGAGCACCGGGCTCACGGACCCGGGGCTCAGCCCTGCTCCAGGCAGCCCGTTTCGTGCCCATCGAAAGTTAGCCGGTTGAATTCATGAAGCAACAAGCGATTAAGCTAATAAGGGAGGGCGGTCCATGCAGGTCCAGCCACAGCAAGACGCACGCACCTGCCGGAGTTTCCGAGGCCTCGTTATTGGGGAAAAGACTTGCCGAGGAGCATGGAATAATCCAGGAGCAAAGTCTGGTCCTGGTTAAGCTGCACTGTGAACACAGTGCTTGTGGAAATGGAGATGTGGGTTTCTCCGCCCGAAGCATCCTACTTCTCGTGTTTTGTTGGGTTTTTTCACACTTACGTTCATTATCACGTACCTGAGTCGAGCTCTCAAGCAGCTCATTAATTGTCTTGGAGCACCGGTGGGTGCAATTTCACCTGGCCTACTTAGATCGCTGAGGTGATAATTTTGATGTAACTTGAGTGTTTTTAATGACTTTTCCTGAAAATCTAACACACACACACACACACAGAACACGTTGGCACAAAGGAAGCTGAGGATGACGCAGCGTTGGGTAGGGGCCCTGGAGAGGAAGCTGCGTTTGGACGCGGACGCAGGCGGGAGGAAAGCCCCTGGCTGGTGAGTGTGGACGCCACTGCTCCCCAGTGGAACGGAGGCCCGTCCACTCAGCAGGGCCACTGTCTTCCCCGAGGGCTGGTTCACGGAGGGGCACTGGGCCCGGGTCCTGGAGTCCCCACATCTGGATTGATTATTGATAAATCATTGACAGTTGATCATTCTCCATGTGGAATCTGCGATAAGGCGTCTTCTTTTCCACTTTAGTGAGGAGGTGGCATCTTTCTGTTCTAATCATACAGAGACTGAAGGTTTCATTGCTCTTTCTTTGCGCTGGTTGCCTGGACTCTCATATACAAATGGGGAGATTAGTCACTGGACCTGTTTTAATTCTTATCATTAAGATATTTGCTTTCTCCTTTTTTCACTTGTTTTATTATTTATTCCCGTTATAAGTCACCTTAAATCTTTTTGTGGCTAGAGTTGGAATATCAATAAAGAAAATTACATACTTCAAAGCCATAAGCCTAGTCAGCTTGATAAATACCTTAGAAACGTTACATCCATCAGAGGCACGGTAAGAATAGTTAGCTGAATTAGCGATTAAGTACACTACTATTGATAATTTCTATAAAATGTTAAGCCTCAGGACTTCAGCCAAGAATTAGCACCCAGGAAAGCCTCATCTCTATGGAAAATCAGGTTTTACCATAAATTCAAGGTCTGACTATTGCCATCAGAAGGATTTTTAAGCTTAATTTTAAAAAAGGAGTGTTTCTCATCACCGGAATGTATTTGCCAAAGAACTTCAACTGCTGTCTCCTTTCCTGTTGAACTTTAAAAGCCGGAGAGACAACTGTCTGTCGGGACTGTTTTGTCTCGAGCCAGGCTTCGGGCAGCCATCCAGCACGCCAAGTCTGAATCCCTGCTCTTCAGCTCAGAACGCCAGGAAGCACCTCAGCTGCACCTTGTTAATTGCAAAACGAACTTCAAGTAAAAATAAAAGAGCCCTTCTTCTCTTCTGCTCCCTACCAGGCAGGAAATATGGGGGCGGAGGTTACTCACAGACCCAAGGCCTGCATTTCTGTGATCTAGCGCTGAAAACCATTTATGGCCAAATTTAACTCCGGAAGACTCTGTGCCCTCTCTCTCCCCCTCTGATCATCCATATCAATTTCATCTCATGACTGGCGTTTACTGGCATGGCTGACCGGTGAAACCACGCTGGAAGTATTAACCAGATAACCCACACGTGGGATCGGTCATAAACTCAGGCAGCATCTGGACTAATTACAGAGAGAATGGTTTCGGGGAGAAAAGAGGAAAAGGTGCCGAACTCCATAAGATGGTCCAGGTGGTTTTCCAAATCTTTTCTGAAAAGAAGCCAGCAAATCATCAAAACCATCAAGAACCTTACTTTTTAACAACTTAAGTAATAAACGGTCACTGAAGGGAAATTAAAGCATACAAGTAGGAAGGGAAGAAGGAAAGAGGAGGGAAGGAGAGAGGAAGGAGCGAGCTGGGAGTGTGTATGATTAACATGGCATTTGGGACCCAAATTCTAGATCAGGGCGGGGGGCGGGGGGGCGGTTGACAAACCTTGTCCCCCAGGCCAAATCCAGTCCACTTCCTGTCTTTGTTAACAAAGTTTTGTTGGAAGGACCTGTTCATCCATTTACATATTATCTTTGGCTAATTTTATGGTACAGTGACAGAGGGCTGAACAGTAGGAACAGAGCTCATATGGTCTGTGAAACCTAAACTATCTGTTATTTAGATTCTGGCCCTTCACAGAATAATTTGTCAGCCCCAATCTACATTTTATCTCCAGATATTTAGGGCTTCCCAGGTGACCCAGTGATAAAGAATCCGCCTGCCAATGCAGGAGACTGGGGTTTGATCCCTGGGTCGGGAAGATCCCCTGGAGGAGGAATCGGCAACCCACTCCAGTGTTCTTGTCTGGAGAATCCCATGGAGCCTGGGGGGCTAGAGTCCATGAGGTTAGACACAACTGAGAGACTAAACAACAGCAATTTATAGTTAGAGTTTCATGCATTCTTTTTTTTTTTTAGTTTGAAATAATTCTCAATCCCACAGGAAGTGGGAAGAAATGTCGAGAAAAGCCACATGTGCTCGTCACCCAGCTCCCCCGTCGCTTCAACTTGCATAACTACTGCACAGTTTCAAACTCAAATCGAATTCAGATTTCACCAGCTTCCATGCAGTCATGTGTGGTGATACACTCGCCTTTTATACATAAAAGTGATATAACACATCACTCTTAAGTTGAGTGACAACAGTGAAAACTCCTCGACTGCCAGAGGGAGGGAAAGAACAGGCTTGCAGTCGGTGAATCCTGAGATCCCCTGAGCGTCTGATACGGTCCAGCTGTCTTGAGAAAGCCGGGACTATTTCTTCGGCACCGATAGCCACTCCTAAGTCATGTTGACCAAAAAGCCTGGTGGAGGTTGTGTATTTTATTTTCACTTGAACATAGAATCCTTTCTATTTTCTCCCTTTTGCACTCCCATCCTCTTGACACTTTTTTTTTAAGTGCATGAAATATGGCAGCAATCAAAGGTGACAGCACACTGATAAGGTCCAGAAAGTTTCAGCCCCCCTGAAACCAGAGATTAAAGAGAAAAGTGACATTCAGTTTATTTAAATATGTTTATCTGACAGCTGTCTGGGATTCATCTGTAGAACACAGGGCTCCTTCTCAATCCTTTCCCACACTGTGCCTGGCTTCACTTTACAAGGGATGAAATTCTCAAGCCTCAACAGCTCAGAAGAAAAGATGCTAGCGTTTCTGGCAAACCGTGTGAGAGGGAGCAATGTCTCTGCCCGACTTGTCATGAGTTGCATCATAACTCATTTCCCTGTGGACTGAATTACCAAGCGTCCATGGAGATTCTGAATATATGTGCCTAGTGAGGCTGGGCTCATGGGCCTTAGAAATGTAAGAAGAAAACAGGTAGAGAAAAAGCAATTCCCTACTCTTAGGGAAGTTGTTACAAAGTTTTTTGTTTGTTTGTTTTTTAACAAAGTCTGTTCAGAGACCTAACGATAAAGCAGTATGATGGAGAAAAGTTAATGGGGCAGCTGGGCTAGGAGATAGTAACTAAGGAGGGAGAGGCCGACCAAAGACGTTAATCATCACAGGGACACCAGGGAGGATTATGCCAGGAAAGCAGTCGGGGCTGGGGCACCGGCACCTCTTCCTGGGACCTGCGGGGAGACAGGAGATGTGGGCAGCACGGCTGGGCCATGGAGACCCAGGATTCCCCCGGGAAGATAACGTCCAAGCAGGCCCGTTAGGAGGCTTTGCACAGCCCAGGCGAGAGACGGCAGGGCGGGGGCCTGTGGTTCTCAGCGTGGTCCTCACATGAGCAGCACCAGTGTCCCCTGGAAACTTGTTCAAAAGCAAACTCTTGGCCTCAGCAGAGACTTACTGAGTCAGAAGCCCTGAGGATGGGGCCCAGTGCCTTATGCTCTAATAAGCCCTGGATGTGATTCTGATAGCGCTTCCCAGGTGGCATGGTGGTGAAGAACCCAGCTGACACAGGAGATTCAGGTTCCATCCCCGGGTCGGGAAGATCCCCTGGAGAAGGAACTGGCAACCCGCTGCGGTAGTCTTGCCTGGAAATTCCATGGACAGAAGAGCCTGGTGGGCTGCAGTCCGTGGGGTTGCAAAGAGTCAGACACGACTGAGAGACTGAGCAGGCACACACATGATTCTGATACCCTAGAGCCCCTGGACTCAGTGCCTTGGAGCCTTGAGTCCGAGATCCACCACTGTCTCGGACGAGGATGTCAGCCGTGGAGGTTATGAGAGTCTGGATACGCCTTAAATACGGAGCTCGGGCAGCAGGCAAAGGCTCCTTCTGTCTTAGTACCTTAAACAGGATCAGGGTTTGGGGCTTTTTGGTGCCTCAGTGGTAAAGAAACCTCCTGCCAATGCAGGAGACCCGGGTTCCATCCCTGATCCAGGAGGATCCCACATGCTGCAGAGCAGCTCAGCCCGTGCTCCACAGCAAGAGAGGCCACGGCAAGGAGAAGCCTGTGCATTACCCCCAGAGATGCCTGCCACCGCTGGAGAAAACGCCCATGCAGCAGCGAAGACCCAGCACAGCCAAAAATAAGTAAATTAAAAAAAAAAAAACAGAACCAGGGTTCATTTGCCACAGTCCCCACTCAGCCTTTCCCTCCGTGGACCTTGTAGGTATCTGATTTTGTCCCCTGCCTGAGACCCGTGGAAGGAGGTAGAGATTCACTGGATGGAAATCCCAGAAATGTCTCCTGTTAGAAAAATTTCCTGGAGTCATTTCCTTGCATGTGGCAGAATCATCTCGATCATCCTTTCTTGGAAGTGTCAGGAGGAAAAGAGGAAAGTCTGTACCAAGTTTTCAAGGAAGCATATTTAAAAAGGAAAAAAATAAATAAATGGGCCCCAAGGTTCCCTTTTTCCAATCTGGCTCCCCTCCTCAGAGGCAGCACTCAGCGCCTGCTGTTCCTCCTTGCAAGCTGAGACAGGAAAGTCACTCCCCAGCCTCGCTTGCCAGGCGGGAAAAGTTTCAGCCACAAACGGCAGCTCCTCAGGGCAGCTCTTATGAAACCGCTATTGCACGAAGCCCAGACGGTGACCTGTTCCGTCGCCTGAAAGAATCCGCAATTAACATGGGGTGTCTAATCAGGATATTAATGGGTTTGGTTTGAAATTCCTGTAATATTTTCATCAGTTAAAAAATAAAAGCTCATTTCAACCTGCATTAAAGCTTGGGGAGCGGATTCTGTGGGGTGAGAAGGGACAGGATTTGAGAAAGCTTTGATTGTCTCTTCAGGTAAAATGTAAGCATCTGGAGGATTTGGTTTGTTTTAAAAGAAACCTTCATGAAGAAATGAAAGGTTGAGCCTGCGACCACCTGGTTAAATGGTGGCCGAATTGCAGGAGAAAAGACTCTAGAGGACCTTGCCGTGTGTAAAATAGACAGCTAGTGGGGAGAGGCTGTGTACCACAAAGAGCTCAGCTAGGCAATCTGTGAGGTCCTGGATGGCGGGGGGCTCGAGAGGGAGCGGATATATATACATGTATATGTAGCTGTATACGTATATGCGTGTATATATATGCTTCTCACTAAGTCGCGTTGTTGTACGGCAGGAACCAACACGACTTTGTAAAGCAATTATTCTCCAACTAAAAATTAATTAAAGAATAAAAAAAGTAACAGAGGAGAAAGGTGTTCTTTCTCCTCTAACGTCTTTATTGGAAGGTCTTGCTCAATGCCTTCCAAGACTGGTTATCTCATAGCTTCCAGCTCCGGGAAGTACCACACTCACATACTGGACACTCCAAAATATATAAAACCTTAAATCAAGTCAGCACGGGGTTAGCAGTCACTCTAATTTATTAAACCTTAGACACCACCGGTGATAAACCATGCCATTAGTGAGGTGCCTCCAGGAGGAAAAAGACACAACGTAACGCAAGCCCCACAACCCTGCCGATGAACTATAAGATGTGATCATTGAGAAGACGCGTTCTGATGCAGTGACAGGAAGATGCCCAGAGGTAGGCTGTCTCGGCGGACAGGTGAACGCAGTCAGGCCACCCAGACCCGGGTCCTCCCCATCCCCGCTGCCCCATCCGGCTTGACCTCAGGGCCCCGTCCCACGCTTGTCACTTACACAGCAGCAAGATGCCGGGCACGTCTCCACAGCTCACGCTTCCTTTGCAAAAAGGAAGAGGACAGTGTGTCAGTCAGGATTCTACCAGAGGAGCAAAGCCAGTGAGATGTGTGAGAGAGAGAGATCAGGAGGATTTTTCTTCAGGGAATTGGCTTACACAGCTGTGGGCCTGGCTGACCGAGTCTGCAATTTGTAGGCTAAGGCAGTAGGCTGGAAACTCTCTGGCAGCAGCCAAGGCTTCCAGGCCACAGGTGGAATGTCTTGGTCCTCACGGAAGCCTGGGTTTTACTCTTAAGATCTTCCACTGATTAGATGAGGGCCACCCACATTCTTGCTGTGGATGTCAATCACATTTACAAAATACCTAGGAAAGTGTTTGATTGACGGCTTCCCTGGAAGCTCAGGTGGTAAAGAATCTGCCTGCAATGTAGGAGACCCCAGTTCAATCCCTGGGTCAGCAAGTTCCCCTGGAGAAGGGATAGGCTACCCACTCCAGTGTTCTTGGGCTTCTCTGGTGGCTCAATCAGTAAAGAATCCACCTGCAAAGCGGAAGACCTGATTCGATCCCTAGGTCGGGCAGACCCCTGGAGGAGGGCGTGGCAAGCCACTCCGGTGTTCTTGCCTGGAGAAGCTCATGGACAGAGGAGCCTGGTGGGCGACAGTCAGCCGCGACTGAGCGACCGAGCCCGCAGAGCTCAGCCAAGTCGACACGCGAAACTCACCGTCACACAGGGACGCGATGAAAGAACATCTGGCAAGGCTTTCCTTTTTAATCAGGGAAAGACTCCGTTCCTTCATACTCCTTGCGGGCGGAGCAGTGTCACATGCCCACACGGCACAGCAAAGGGCATAGCAAGCGTTCAGCTCTCCAGCCTCCACAGGAGGGGGCACACGGGGAGAGTGGGTGCTGAGCGAGCCAGCCCAGCGGGTCGCCCGTGGCCTGTTTATGAACGCCTACTGAGTACAAGAGGCTGAACAACCACGCCCAGCCCAGACCTGAACCTTGTTTGGATTACCAAAGATAATTAACAACATCGACTCCCAATGCAAAAAAACCATTTCTCCCTTCCATGAGTGGCTGCTGAAACTGCTCTTCGGTTTGGAGAAGTGCTGTAAAACACCTCTTGAAATATTTAACCCAAAAACATATATCCACTAAAAGAAAATTAATAAATAAGTAATAGGACTTTGCAGAAGCAGACACGGGGCAGGTAATGCGTGGCTCCAGCACGAGCCACTGCATCTGTTTAAATTTTGTTTTATTTGGAGCAGCGTTGATTTACAATGTTGTTAGTTTCAGGTGTACAGCAAGGTGATTCAGTTACACATATACAACTATCTGCTCTTTCTCAGATTCTTTCCCCTTTTCACTTATTACAGAATAGTGAGTAGAGTTCCCTGTAATACAGTATGTCCTTGCTGATTATCTATTTCATATATGATAGCGTGTATATGTTAATCCCCAAAACCCTAATTTATCCCTCACCCCACCACCGTTCCCCTTTGGTAACTGGAAGTTTGTTTTCAAAGTCTGTGAGTCTGTTTCTGTTTTCTACATAAGTTCATTAGTATCCCTTTTTAAAATTCCACAGATCAGTCATACCATGTGACATTTGTCTTTGTCTGACTTCACTTAGAATGACAATCTCTAGGTCCACCCACGTTACAGCAAATGACGTTATTTCCTTCTTTTCTACAGCTGAGTAATATTCCATTGTGTGTATGTACCACAGCTTCTTTGGTTTCCCGGGGGGCTCCAACTGTTATGAATCCACCTGCCAGTATAGGAGCCGCAGCAGACGCAGGTTCGATCCCTGGGTTGGGAAGATCCCCTGGAGGAGGGCATGGCAACCCGCTCCAGTGTTCTTGCCTGGAGAATCCCATGGACAGAGGACCGTGGCAGGCTACCATCCGTGGGGTCACAAAGAGTCAGAACAGAAGCGACTGAGCGTGCTGTGCGAACACACAGTGTTTCACGTTTGCATACGCTCCTCAGTGCTGCGACTGCTAAGGCCCAGGCGCTCAGCTCTGCTCACGTAGCTTCCGGGGCGATGCCGGGAAAGCCAGCCCACCTCCCTGGAGCCCCGTTTCCGCACCTGTAAAGCAAGGATGCACGCCGTGTGAAGCCCATGTCATCCTGCAACACTCTTCCCGTGGTGCCTGGCCCGTAAGCAGCTTCCCCAGTCATGGAAGCGTTATTAGGACACTCATAGTTTACAAGTGCAGGGGCCATTTTTGTAATTTTTGCATACTGCAGAACGGGCATCAGCCCTGGGTTGGTGGAGAGCCGTCATCCTCCGCAGCCTCAGTGTTCCTCCTCTATGTCCTGGGCTTGGCAGAGGCCGAGAGAGACCCCCATGAGGCAGGCCAGCCTTCACCAGGAGGCCCCCCGTGGCAGCGCCTTGAACCCTCGCCACGAGGATGACAAGTCAACGCAATCGTGGTCTCCCTTTCCAAAAGGTCTCATTCGGGCCCTTCACGGTTGGAGAACCTGTCCCAGGTCACCTTGCAGTAACTGGCCACAGTGAATTGAAACCACAGGGGTGGTTTTGCCCCCGAGGGAACAGCTGGCAAAGCCTGAAGGAGCTTCTTGTTTATCCAGAATGGAGAGGGGGGTGTCCCTGGCATTTGGGCGGGGCGGGGTGGGGGTGGAGGCAAGAAATGCTTCCCCCATCCTACAGATAGCCCCCCACCCCCACAAAGACCCATCCAGTGCCAAACGCCCCCATGCCAAGGGCGAGAAACCCTGCCCCAGATCTTCTGCCAAGCCCGCCTCCGGTTCGCGCCAGGGTCTGTGAGGTCAGGGCAGCGTCTTGTCCGTCAAGGCGGGCAAGAGCCGGGCAAGCTCTGGTGGCGGAAGCACTAACCAAGCCCCGCGGGCAAGCGCGAGCAGGCAGCCGGGCACACGGGGGCGGGCTCCAAGCCTGGCTCTCATCGCCGGCAGGGGAGAGCAGAAAGTGGAACTAAGCTCAGCTTAGCCACCGAACACGCCACGGGAAAAGTGTGGCGGGCAAAACCCTCCGACAGGGCACACACGCAGGCGTGGGAGAGACGCCGCCTTCTCGCCCGCTTTTCGCCTGCGCTCAGCGTCTGTTTCAGGCCGCTGTTCTTCGAGGCGGAAACTTCAGGGCTCCCCTGCTCTCCAGAGGGTACGCAGCCAACCCGAGGGGGCAGGGGACTCCGTCCCTCCCGGGGAGGCGGTGGTGGCCTCCAGCTCTCTGAGTGCCTGCCGGTCCCCCTCAGCCGCCTGGAGCTCCATGAGGCCTGCAGCTCACGCGTGACCCCATCACACTGGGACTCGGGGACTCTGAGAAGTGGCCACGGGCGGCCATGTGGTCTGCAGCGCCCAGTGCAAGATGAAGACGCAGGCTCCTTGTTCAAAATTGTTAGGAATTTCAAGGCAGCAACAGCCACGCATTCCACCAAACAGAGGGCCCTATGTGAGCGAGCAGGTCCAACGCCCACGAAGCAGGCCCTGGGGGCGCCCCCGACCCCTCGGCCAGAGACCCTCTCAGTCACTTCGCTGCTGTTCCCCCTGAGCTCCAGCGGAGCCCCGGGCCTTTATGGGGAACTGCGGCCTCCCAGGAGGAGGGTCACGTGACTGCCTCTCCTGCATCTATCAAGACCCTTGGGATTGCTATCACCACCTCTTTCTCAGGGACACCGAGCAGCCTTGGACTCCCCAGCACTGCCTCGGCTCTCCCTGCCCCACCCCCAACTCTGGCCACATGTTTGTCTAGTGGGGGGAAGACTTGCTCTTTAACGACATCTTATGTTTTCGCTGAGTTGTCTCTGGAATCATGCTTTTTGCAAACCCTACATTTGTTAAACTCAAATTTCTTTCCCTGTATTTTTGGTGCAATCATCTCTCCCCTGAGGCAGTGAATACTGATGACTGGTGAGGGGAAAGCAGCCGGCACAGAAAGGCTAGGAAAAATCAAGCTGACTTCAGATTTTTCCACCTTGTGCAAAGAACGGGCCACCCATCACTGTCCCCCACTCTGTTAGTTGTTTATGGAGACCAACAGACTCACCAGGGACACTGTGCTGGTGGGCTCCTGGGAACCTCCCCAAGTAGCTACCAAGTCCTTACTTAGATTCCACCTCTTCCGAGAAGTCCTCTCTGATTTCATCCAGCTTGGGTGCACTCTGTGAAGCCTGCCTTGTCTCTGTGTCATGGGGACTAAATTTGCATGCATTTTTACCGATAAGGAAACTGAGGCTCAAGGAGGTTAAATCCCTAGCCCAAGTCATACAGCTGACAAATAGTAGAAGGGGAACCCCGACCCTCACCTCTGGAAGTCCTTTATGCTCAGTCCAACTCTTTGTGGCCCCATGGACTGTAGCCCACCAGATGCCTCTGTCCATGGGATTTCCCAGGGAAGAATACTGGCGTGGATTGCCTTCTCCAGGGGATCTGCCAGACCCAGGGCTCCAACACGCGTCTCGCGTCTCCTACACTGGCAGGTGGATTCTTGACTGCTGAACCACCTGGGAGTCCCTTTATGCTCTGTACTTCTAGGAAATTTTGTCTCTGTTGGAGGTTGCGGTGTTAAGGAACATATAGAGAAAATCTGTATCAGTGTTTCTCAAATTTCACAGTACACACACCACACCCGAGGATCTTGTTGAAAATGCAGATTCTGATTCCAGAGGTCTAGGGTGAGGCCTGGGAGCCCATCGTTGGAGGACAAGACTGGGGCCCACCTCCGAACTTCGCAGTCTCCCTTTCTTTGCAGGACAATCAGAGTCACTGCCAGATGACCACAAGTAGCCAGACTTCCCCAGGTCACTTTCTGGCCCTCGGCGGCTCCGACTGCTAGAGATAGAAAGAAATCTCCGGGCTCAGAAATCCCAGACACTATCACTCTGGACAACCAATTGGCAACTCTCACCTCTCCAGCGGGGTTTGTAAAAAATGTAATTAGCCCAGGTGAGGCTCATTAGAGCCGGCCTGGAATTCTGCCAATGCTACCAGGCGCTGTATGCCAGCCCCTTGATTTTAATATCAATGGCAGCGCTGACAAGGAAGCTAGAAGGCAGGGTGGGCTGGGAGGAAGCTCTGCACCCAGGCGGCCCTGTCCCCAGCCTTCCCTTTCCAGGAGCTCTCGCCACGAGCGAAGGTGGTCGGCTTCATCAAATCGGAGCCAGCTCATGAGTAATTTCCACTATCCTTCCTTTTCTAACAGGCTGGGCCCCGGGTAATCCTAAAAATTAAATGAAGCTCAGAAAATGAGACAGTTTGGAGAGCCAGGCATTAATAGCTCAACCTGGACTCCCGCACACTCCTCACTTCCCTTGTCAGTTTCCTGGGAATTCCCTTAGGACTCAGGCGCACGGCAAGCCTCACTCCAGAACCTCCCAGCTTTGGAGTGTTTCTGCCAGAGGGACCCAGACCCCCGTGTTTCGTTGTTCTCATGCAAAATTTAAAATGGGCACTGGTAGCCAGTGCTGTCTTTTCTCCCTGTGAATTAAGATATTTATGCTGATGCAATATTTTCAAAATAGGACTCTAGGCTGCCTCCCACACTTCAGGGTACTGCATAGACACCAATTCACAATTCCTATTATCATCATCATCAATGTGCTACCCATCATCACCACAGTCATTTATTGGGGATTTGTTATGTGCTAGACACCAGGTTTTGCATTTTTTTCCCCTGTATTCTCTCCATTAATGCATGCAGTAAGGAAGAGTATTCTCACATTACTGGGGAGAAAACAGGCTTACCTAAAGCCAGCTTACCACTTAGCGGGTTATCCCATCTACTCTGTCGTTATAGCTGGGACTAAGGTTATTTTCCAGTGTGCAAATCCCTGAAAGAATTTAGATAAAAAGTGGTTGCCTTATGGGTTCCATCAAAAAGCCGGGACTTAATTGTTGATTTTTTTAAATAGAGAGTGCAAGAATAAGAAAGAGAGAGAAGAAATGAAGAGGAAAAGGAAAAAGAGAAAATCAAGTAAATTCACAGAATAACGCCCTACAGTGTTTGCATAAGAAAAAAACGGCAGCAGCGTTGTGCGTATGGTGTTTACATTCAGCATCAGAGAAAGTGAATTCCAACTGGCTGTTAGATGTGCATTACTGCGTACCATTAATTTAGTACAAGGAGAAGCAGCCCTATTGAGAAAGGCTAGAGGCAAAGTTATAAACCCTTGCTTTCTCATTGTGCTCTTTTACGTCTGACTCTTGCGACCTCTGTAGACCGCCAGGCTCCCCTGTCCATGGAATTTCCAAGGCAAGAATACTGGAGTGGGTTGCCAGTTGCTACTCCAAGGGATCTTCCCAACCCAGGGATCAAACCCATGTCTCTTTCATCTCTTGCATTGGAAGGCAAGTTCTTTACCACTGACCCACCTAAGCTTTCTCTCCCACTGCAAAAAAACAGAACTTAAGTCACGGTAAAATCCTATAATCAGGGATTACAATAACACAGGGAATTCTTTTCAATACCCTGTAATGACCTATATAGGAAAAGAATCTAAAAGAGTGGATATATGTATATTGGCAGCTTATTCACTTTGCTGTATAGCAGAAGCTAACACATGTACATTGTAAATCAACTATACTCCAAGAAAATTGTTTTTTAAAATTCCATAATCTGGTTGTTTTTTTCTTTATGAAGGTGTAGTTGATTTATAACATATTGGTTTCGCTGCAACACACTCATTCAGTATTATTGTAGATATACTTCAATTATATTTAAGATATATTTGTTAATATATGTACCAAGAAATAGAGTTCTTTTTTAAAAAAAAAAAAAAAGCAAAATAGTAGAACTTATCACCTGGTGGGGTCGTGATGGACAATTTAGCTAGCGACTGTAACGCACTGTGAGAACAACTATCTGAGTGTGTTAGTTTTCTGTGAGTGGGAGACCTGGGTTTGATCCCTGGGTTGGGAAGATCCCCTGGAGAAGGGAGTGGCTACTGCCCACTCCAGTATCCTGGCCTGGAGGAGTCCCTGGACTGTGTAGTCCATGGCTTTGCAAAGAGGTGGACATGACTGAGCGACTTCCACTGTTGCTTTAGCTATCGGGTACAAGCTGCAGAAACTGACGGGGGAAGCCAGGAGGTACAGAGTGCCCTCAGGACGAAAAAATTCACCTAGTACAGATCTCAGGGAGCCAGTCAGGGACAGCCTGGGCCTCGGTTTTCTTATCTATAGGAAAACTGAGTGAGTGAAGTCGCTCAGTCGTATCCGACTCTCTGCAACCCCGTGGACTATAGCCCGCCAGGCTCTTCTGTCCATGGGATTCTCCAGGCAAGAATACTGGAGTGGGTTGCCATTTCCTCCTCCAGGGGAGCTTCTCGACCCAGGGATCGAACCCAGGTCTCCGGCATTGCAGGCAGACACTTTACCCTCTGAGCCACCAGGGAAGCACCCTTCTTATCTCTAAAATGGTCATAATTTTAGTCCCCATAGCACAGGGCAGTCATGAGATTAAGTGATAGACATGTATGAGCTTCTTAGCAGGATGCTTGGAACACAGCAAGCACTAATGGTATTAGCGATTATTGTTAAAATGGCAATCCACTCCAGTATTATTGCCTGGAGAATCCCATGGACGGAGAAGCCTAGTAGGTTACAGTCCACGGGGTCGCAAAGAGTCGGACACGACTGAGCGACTTCACCTTCACCTTCACCTTCACCTTGATGTGATTAAGGAACCATTGGTCCCCAGGGGAAACACCTTCTCCTACATCCCTTTACTGGTTATCATCTTGGTCCTAAGCTTCAACAACTCCATCTATGAAATGGGACAATAGTTTCTGTCCCTTAGATTTGCATGAGGATTAAAAGAGATCATAGAACTTCCCTCCTGGCTCAGACAGTAAAGCGTCTGCCTACAATGCAGGAAACCTGGGTTCAATCCCTGGGTTGGGAAGATCCCCTGGAGAAGGAAATGGCAACCCACTCCAGTAGTCTTGCCTGGAGAATCCCATAGATGGAGGAGCCTGGTAGGCTACAGTCCATGGGGTTGCAAAGAGTTGGACACGACTGAGTGACTTCACTTCACTAAAAGAGATCATAGAGGACACCCAACTTGGACTCTTGGATGTCAAGTCATCAAGCGGAAGGAAATTCTGAGAAACGGTCACAGCCAAGAGAAGCCTCTGGTGCCATGAGGACGATACGTGACACAGGGCCCTGGGTGGAGCAGGAGGGGGACGTTAGCGGACAACAAAGGAAACGCGAACCAAGTGCTGTTGCTGTTATTAGTCCTCAGTCGTGTCCGACTCTCTGAGACCCCGTGGACTGTAGCCCGCCAGGCTCCTCTGTCCATGGGATTCTCCAGGCAAGAATGCTGGAGTGAGTTACCATGTCCTCGTCCGTGGCATCTTCCTGACCCAGGGATGGAAAGCGTCTCCTGCACCGGCAGGCGAATTCTTCACCGCTGAGCCACCTGGGAAGCCCGCGCAGGAATCAAGAATGCGTTTTAGTTAATAATAGTGTATCCGTACTGGTTCATGAGTTGTAACAAATGTACCGAGTGATATAAGAGAGTAGAAACGGCATAAACTGGGGGCAGGCCTACGGGGACCCTCTGGATTAGGGCCTCTGTCATTTTCTTAAGTCTAAAACTGTTATGGAAAACAAGATACATTTAAAAATAAATGCGCTAATCCGTGGGCAGCCTTAACTAAGGTGCCCAGCTTGTCCCTGTCCATCTCGGAGACCGCGGCTTTAGGGGCGAGGGTGCCACGTTCCAGGCGAGCCCCTGCGTCTCAGGCAGCCTGGGACGGCGGGTCACCCTCACCCAGCCCGGAGCCTGGGGCGGCCCAGGCGCCCAGAAAAGGCTGGCGGTGGCTTTCCTCCCCTGGCGGCGGGCTCCGCGAATGCTCCGGAAGCCTGGACCCGGAGGTGAGTGAGGAAACCTGTGCGAAGCTTCGTGTCCCCCTCCAGAGGTGTGATGCAGCAGGAGGGTGTGTGTTTTGTGGGTGTTAAGACGAAGGGCACAGGGCAGACAGGTGGAAGGTGAGCGTTTCCCGCAGAGAAGCAGCGGCGGGGGTGGGGGCCGCGGCAGAGCATCCTCCGGGGATGATGGGAAACTCCTCGGGCTGGCGGGCCCAGAAACAGCCCTCGGCGGTTATGAGGAGGGCGGCTGCGAGGAAAAGTAACAGAGGAGTAAGGCAGGCAGAGGGCGCGCCTCCAGCCGAGAAACTCCGGGAAGTGTGCGCCCTAGGCTGGCTGCACGCGTGGAAACCCCCCGCTCCTGCGAGCTCCTCACCAGGGTCCACGAAGCTGCCTCACCAGGGGCGACTCGGCTCCAGGAAAGAGCCCCCTGGTTCCCACGACTCAGAGACTGATCTGCAACGTAACTCACCAACTCAGAGCATGCCGAGCGCACGCGTGTGAACCCGAAGCCCCTTCCCTCCCGGCGCGGACTAGCCGGCTCCGCCACCCTCGCCCCTCACTTCCCTCCTCCCCTTCTTAGCGCCCTGCCGCCCCTAAGGCGGTGGCTGATCCCCGCCAGCTTCCTGGCAGTTCATTAAAGCCCGCCTCCCTCGCCAGTGCCCACCGGGCACAGCCAGCAGCCCCTGGGGCCTTGGTGGGAGGAAGCCAGGCTCTGGGGGTGCGGCGGGGGCCCTCCGGGGACAGGGACCCCGAGCCCAGGAGAGGAGCCAGCAAACAGTTAACGGTTTCATCCTTTGCAGAAAAAGTCAAGGCAGACTGGCGCTTCTTGACGTTAATGAAGGTGTCACACATTGTCTAGAGAAAGTTGTGCCTGGCAATCTTCCCTTTTTCGGATGCCTACCCCAGTGACATTTCAGCTCACATCCACCTTAATGAAATGCATAATTAACATATTCTAATTGTGCTGAGCGCTGCGATGATTTTGACAGAACTCACTTTCCATGTCTAATTTGATGCTAATTTAATCTGTTCCTCTCCCGCTGACATGACCTTTCTTGATTGAGTTTCACTGAGGAAATTTTTTGATGGATTGATTTATCAGCATTGCAGAGACAACAAAGGCTCAGGGTGCAGGACAGAAAATAGAAAGGGAACGGCCCTCGAAGCCAGGCGCTCTGAACCTGCCGGCTGGAATGTCCTCTTTCCAGAGATGGCTTGTCTGATCTACTGACGGAATTTGAGAAATGTGACATCTGTGTGTGGGTTTGATCTCGCCGATAAAGACAGTAAATATCTCATTGTGGTGGCGAAGCTTTGCACGGAAAGCTCCTCCAGGGTTAGTCCAAGAAAGCTTAGGCTCCTCCTGTTGACAAAAGGTCAGGCCTGCGAGGCTCCTCCAGCGGCTGATGGCCACTTCCTGCTGGGATTCTGGGGTAGAGTGGGCAGTTGGCGTCACCCAAGAGAAAGCATAGAGGCTGGAAGGAGTTCCATCTTAAGCTAAGAGGAACAAGCACTGCGTTTACAGGGCTCACCGGGTGTGCATGTCGTAGGCTTGCAGCTAAAGGAAGCGGAAGGCCTCCCAGGGGGCTCAGTGGTAAAGAATACAGCTGTCAGAGCAGGAGACACAAGAGATGTGGGTTTGATCCCTGAGTCGGGAAGATCCCCTGGAGAAGGAACTGGCAACCCACTCCAGTATTCTCGCCTGGACAATTCCACGCATAGAGGAGCCTGGCGGGCTACAGTCCATGGGTCGCAAAGAGTCAGACCTGGCTGAGCACACACAAAGCGTATCCTTGATCTCGTGGAATTTCCCCCAATGCCCAGCCTCTCCCCACAATGCAGAGAGTCTAAAATTTATTAATGCAAATACCTCTTAGTCCCGTGGCAGGTCTGTGTGGAAGGACATGCTTAGGAAGCACGCTGACCACCTCACAGTTGAACCAGTCTTCCCTCAGTCAGTGGCTGAGAGGGTGCTGGGTTTCCCAGGGGGCACTAGTGGGGAAGAACCTGCCTGCCCATGCCAGTGCAGGAGACGTAAGAGGCTTGGGTTTGATCCCTGGGTTGGGGGTTGATCCAGTGTTCCTGCCTGGAGAATCCCAGGGACAAAGGAGCCTGGTGGGCTACAGTCCATAGGGTTGCAAAGAGCCAGACATGGCTGAAGCGACTTGGCACACACAAGAGGATGCCAGTCTCTTTTCAGCTGTAGGTGGGCAGCTTAAAACCAGGATCATAGCTAGAGAGTGGCGAGACCGCAGCGCCTCACCTTGTACTCTGTGGAAGCAGCTTCTTTTCAACAGCCCTTAAGGCTCGGTTCGAAGGGGTTAGACCGGGACCTCTCAGCTGGGGCAGGCCATCCGGGGGCGGTGCCGTGCCTTGGAGGGTGATCAGCAGCTTCCTGGATCTCTACTCACCAGGAGCCAGTAACACCTCCTTCCTGAGCGGTAACAACTAAAGATGCCCCTGGACTTTGCCAAATGCCTGCTGTGAGCAGAATCACCCCGGGTTGAGACCCACAGAGACAGACAACAGCCTGTGATGCCTGTGACCCCAGCCTGTCTACACTGCCTGCCCCTCCTTCACGTCTTCCCAGGCTCCCCCCCAGGTGGACCTTGCCTGACACCCTGTCCAGGAGCCAACCTCCATCCACCTCCATGTTCTTACTCAGCTACTCCTTTTTTAATTGTGGTGAAAGACACATAACATAAAGTTCGCCACTTTTACGATTGTAAAGGGGTGTCAGTGGCTTTTAGTACCTTGACAACATGCCACCGTCACCATCATCTGGTTCCAGAACAGTCTTAGCACGCCGGAAGGACGTTCCATACCCATTAAGCAATCATTTCCCATTTTCTCCCTCCCAGTCCCTAACAATCAATAATCTGCTTTTTGCGTCTTTGGAACTTGCCTATTCTGGACATTTCCTAAAAATGGAATCATACAGTAGGTGGCCTTTTGTGTCTGGCAGTTCCTCGATAAGGTAAATATGGAGTTACTAGGGGACCTGGCAATTCCACTCAGGTATGTATTCCTGAAAGAATAGAAAATAGGTGTTCAAACGAACACTTGTCTGTGAATATTTGTACTAGAAGGCACAAGTCACAGCAGCCAGAAGATGAAACAACCCTAGCATCCTATAGTTAATGAAGGGATAAATAAAACATGGTCCATCCATGCAATGAAACAGCCATACCTGGCAGTATTAATGCCAGCCACAACATCCACAAACCTCACCTGTATTTTCTTCACTGTGTCTTTAACACCCACAACAGTGCCTGGCTCTTAGTAGGTGCTCAGTAAATACAAACTGAATAAATAGAAGACACAGAAAACTAAATGAAATAGAGATAGTCAAGAGCTATGAATAAATAGGAGGAGCAAGAGCTATTGATATTAACCATTTCTTTCAATTCGGAGGTGGATGTGGGAAAGGAAGTAGATTCCCAAAACTGTAGACAAGAAAGCAAAAATTAACTTGATATGGAATTGGAATTTTTGCTGTTGTTGTTAACCAGTTTGTGGAAAATAGTTGAATCACAGAGATAGTGCTTGTGATGAAAATGTCTAGATAGAATCTTAAAATTTCTAAAATCTCCTTGCTTTTTTTTTCCCCCAATATAAGACTCCATCTCATCTTTCCAAATGTTTCTTTTAGAAGAGGATATACTTAGGGTGTCCATGGTAAATAGATGTTTTCTTCAAAATAGCCCCCCAGGAAGAGGAGACATTTGTTCCCACATACTTTCCGTGACTGCAAAGATTTTTGCAAAATTTCTTCAGGAGCTGCCTGATGAGCCCCACAAGGATAGGAAGCTAACGAGATTATAATCATTATAATTACACTTCATCATAGATCAAAAGCCGTTTAACTCAGCAAAATGACCTGGTCGGCTCCACTAGCCTTTCTTTCCAGTGACCTCTGGCTTTGCTCAAAGATTTCCAAGTCCAGCTGAGCCACGGTGTCAAGTGCCTTCCCAAGGCTCTGCCACTGCCTGGGGAATGGTGCCTCGGTTTCCTTGTTGGTAAATTGGAGAATACTAATCCTGCCTTAAGGAGTTCTCTAATTGTGTGGCTTTCCCAGAGGACATTTGGAAAGGGACTACACTTCCTGTTTTCTGAAAGAATTAAGAAGTCAGACACACAGTTTTAAGGCATATTTTAATGATGGGTCCATATCGACTGCTGTTGAAACAAGTTGCTACAAATTTAGGGGCTTCAGTTCAGTTCAGTCGCTCAGTCGTGTCCGACTCTTTGTGACCCCATGAATCGCAGCACACCAGGCCTCCCTGTCCATCACCAACTCCCGGAGTTCACTCAGACTTACGTCCATCGAGTCCGTGATGCCATCCAGCCATCTCATCCTCGGTCGTCCCCTTCTCCTCCTGCCCCCAATCCCTCCCAGCATCAGAGTCTTTTCCAATGAGTCAACTCTTCACATGAGGACATAGATGGCAGCCCACCAGGCTCCCCCGTCCCTGGGATTCTCCAGGCAAGAACACTGGAGTGGGTTGCCATTTTCTTCTCCAATGCATGAAAGTGAAAAATGAAAGTGAAGTCACTCAGTCGTATCCGACTCTTAGTGACCCCATGGACTGCAGCCTACCAGGCTCCTCCATCCATGGGATTTTCCAGGCAAGAGTACTGGAGTGGGCTGCCATCGCCTTCTCCGATGGTTCAGCCTACCACAGAGGATTTCCTCTTCAGTGGGAAGCGGTTCTCAGCGGAGCACATTGACTATTTCCCACCTCTCAGTGCACTTCTGCGATGCCACTTTGAGGAAGGAAAATTCATTTGGAGGAAGAAACTGGAACCTAAGATTGGAAGGGATGTGTAGGATGGTGCTATCTTCTGTAAATCTCGGCTTCAGAGGCTTTGTGAGAATTGTGTTCAGTTGGACCATCAACCTTAGGTGGATGTGCTCAGTTGCTCAGTCGTGTCTGACTCTGCGAGCCCCGTGGAGTATTGCCCACCAGGCTCCTCTGTCCATGAGATTTCCTGGGCAAGAACACTGGAGTGGGTTGCCCTTTCCTCCTCTAGGGCATCTTCCCGACCCAGGGATCAAACCGACATCTCCCACGTCTCCTCATCTCCTGCGTCACAGACAGATGCTTTACCGCTGAGCCCTTGGGAAAGCCGTCAACCCTAGACTTGAAGCTATTCAAGGCTTCTGACCCCAATTGTGTCCCACTTGGCTGGGAGTTTGATCATGACGTTGTGTTCTACTTGATCCATGGAAGACAGAACAGTCCCCTCACGCCCCGGGCCAAGCCTTTCTTATTCCTTACAGAGGAATAGCTTCCATCAAGCGGAGAATTGTGCTATTGCTCTGTTCTCTGCTGGCTCTACAGTGCCGAGCACAGTGCCTGGCACCTTGCAGACAATGAATAAATACTGACCGTAACAGGCTTCCCAGGTGGCGCTGGTGGTGAAGAACCTGCCTGCCAATGCGGGAGACCTAAGAGATGCAGGTTTCATCCCTGGGTCGGGGAGATCCCCTGGAGGGTGCGTGTCTGGAGGCATGGCAGCCCACTCCAGTATTCTTTCCTGAGAATCCCGGCGGACAGAGGAGCCTGCCGGGATACAGGCCATAGGGATCACACAGAGTTGGACACAACTGAATTGGCTTAGCACACACACACACACACACACACACACACACACACACACTGTATCAATGAACAAGTGATTGATATTGAGAGGTTTTATAGTATTTGCAAACTATAACTGTTTTTCATAAAGATGAAAAGCATTTTGTCTATTCTGCCAATATTTCAC
Source organism: Cephalophus harveyi (assembly GCA_006410635.1). NCBI lineage: Eukaryota > Metazoa > Chordata > Mammalia > Artiodactyla > Bovidae > Cephalophus > Cephalophus harveyi. Next base: position 266,988 of record SJYT01048987.1, read on the forward strand.
CTGGAAAATCCTGGATTTCTCTGAGTATTATCTTAATCTGTGGTCACCTTGAAACTTCAGGTTTTCCCGTATGAAACAAGAGGACAGACTGGGAAAGCCATGCTTCTTAGAGCAATGCCTGCCCATCGCATCTTATTTTTCATTAGGATTCAGTTCAGTTCAGTTCAGTCGCTCAGTTGTGTCTGACTCTTTGCAACCCCATGAACCGCAGCACGCCAGGCCTCCCTGTCCATCACCAACTCCTGGAGTCCACCCAAACCCATGTCCATCGACTCAGTGATGCCATCCAACCATCTCACCCTCTGTCGTCCCCTTCTCCTCCTGCCCTCAATCTTTCCCAGCATCAGGGTCTTTCCCAATGAGTCAGCTCTTCGCATCAGGTGGCCTTCGTTAGGACAGTTCACTTCAATAAGATCCTGGGTTTTTTGATAAGCCAGCATTCAGGGAACAAAGCTGTTATGAAATGACTTACTAGAGGTTCTAGCCATAATTTTTGGCCTCAGAATATTGCTGAGTGTTTTTTCTTTTGTCAGTCTGAAAGGAAAATGTAACATTTCAATTGCCATCCTTTAGAAAGAAGTAAAGAAGGGGCTATTTGCATTTGATCCACAAATTGGACCAGAATAATTTTTGTCAATGTCTAATTTGCCAATACTGTTTTTTAGAAAATTAAACTAAATACTCATTAATTCACTGTTTTCTCTTATTGAGTGAAAAGACTTTTCTTCTGTCAACTGTGTTTTTATCCAGAATCAGTTATAGAATATTTTGCATTATTAAAAATCAGAGAGGTGAGAGTGACATTTCCTTTGAACTCCAAACAAATTGCAAACTTCAGAAAACGTTTGATGGAACAACGTAGCATTATAACCCAAAGAGTCTGATGGAGGGGAAAAAAGATGAAGAAAATAAAGAGTTGTGGTGTTTTTTGTTTTTTGCAAATGAGATATTAATGATACTTAACTCTATGATGTTAATTTTAGTGTTTACAAGTATTCATTGATTCTCTGTCAAAAGGAATATCATTCCAGGTCCCATAAAAAATTAACTCAATTATAAATCCAAAATTTTGAAAGACTATACATAGTGGGCAAAATTCTAAAGATGGTCTCCCAAGATTCCCATCTCATATTTATTCAAGCAAACAATAAGCTAGGTACTTCAGAGAAAGGATCTTGCAGAGGTAATCAACATCTCAAATCAGTTGAATTTAAGATACCCAGGTTATCTATCTCACGTGGGCCTGATCGAAGTGTATGACCAACCCCTTTAAAAGCAGAGTGCTTTTGCTGGTAGGAAAAAAAAGTCAGACATATGCATGCCCACTGACCTCAAGGAAAAAAATTCAGGTCAAACAGATTTGAGTTCAGATTCTTCATTTATAGTTTTGTGAACTTTAGCAAAATCCTAACATCAAATTCTTTCATTTCCTAACCTATAATACCAGCAACTTCATAAATTCATTGTGGAGCATTGAGAGACAGATACACGCACAATGCTTAGTACCATGCCTGCCGCATACTACGTGCACAATAAAAAATAACTATCATTTTCTTTTTACGTCCTCTTGATAAGATTATCATTCACGAACTCTTCCGTGATCTGGGTTTTGATTCTAAAACCACGTGAGTCCACATGAAATGGCACAGAAAAGCCTGATTCAAGCAGGGAGCGTTGCTTTATGCTGAGAGCTGCTTAGCGTCGGTTCATCTGTCCGTGGTCCATTTTGACTCCCTGCCGCAGCTCAACTTTTCTTCAGTTTAGTGCGTACCCGACCAACTCTGCATCTCTCCGGGAGTCCGAACTTGTATGACCACACCTTTCTCAGCAAAACCTAGCAGGTCTGTGTCTCCCTCTTACCGGGCTCCACGGGCTAGCCGGAACAGACTCTCGCGTTTCTCTCTGGAGCTGCTCTGGGTCCTCCTTGCTGCGCAGACTCGCTCTAGCTACAGCGAGTAGAGGCTGCTCTCTCTTCCAGCGCGTGGGCTTCCCATCGCAGTGGCGCCTCCTGTTGCAGGTCGGGCTCCAGAGAGGGGATTCAGTAGTCCTGGCCCCAGTTACCCCCACAGCATGGGGGGATCGTCCAGACCAGGAGCCAAATCCATGTCCCCTGCATTGCTAGGTGATTCTTAACCACTGGACCGCCAGAGAAGCCCTACTCTTATAAAGTAATTTACACCGAGCTGACAATGACCCATGAGTGATGGCTTAGCTTTCCGTACATGTTCCATTAGAGACTTTTAATACCTTAACTCTAAGAAATAAAATGAGAATTTTAGGCTTTAGCTTCAGAACTGATGGAAAGACAGTTGTGTGCACATGTGCTCAGTCGTTTAATCATGTCTAACTCTTTATGACCCCATGAAACGTAGCCCACCAGGCTCCTCCACCCATTCGAATTTTCCAGGCAAGAATACTGGAGTGAGTTGCCATTTCCTACTCCAAAGGATCTTCCTGACACAGGAATGGAACCAAAAGGACAGTGGGGAGCTAGCTGCAAATCTTTTGGGTGTTACTAAAAATTACCCTACATGGGCAACCGTCGATACCATGTCCAGTAAAGGACATCTGTTTCCAGCCCTCTCCTTAAACACATTTGCCTAATTTCTCCACTTAACACCATGAAAAGATCTCCCCGAGTTCTTCTGTTCACATTTAAATAACTTGTATTACTTAGGAAAGAAGTATACGTTTTAATGTTATAAGTAACTTGTTCAGTAATTTATTATCATCATCCTGTAGGCTGGACTTATATATAACTAGAAGAGGACTAAATTTTAAGACCAAGTTTTCAATCCCATTTAAAATGACCATTGGGCCTCCCTGGTGCTACAGTGGTAAAGAACCTGCTTCCATTGCAGGGGACACAGGTTCAATCCCTGCTTCCGAAAGGCTCCCATGCTTTGGGGCAACGAAGTTCAGGCACCACAGCGACCGAGGCCCCACTCCAGAGCCTGTGCTCTGCAACAAGAAAGGCCCCTGCTGTGAGGAGCCCGGGCGCCCCAGGGAAGAGGAGCCCCACCTGCCACAGTTAGAGAAAGCCCACGCTCAGCACCAAAGACCCAGCACAGCCATAAGCAAATAAAAAAGAAACAGTAAAGTAGCCCCTAGGTAACCGCTGGGCTTCCCTGGTGGCTCAGAAGGTCAGGAATCTGCCCGCAATGTGGGAGACCCAGGTTCGATCCCTGGGTTGGGATGATCCGCTGGACAAGGAAATGGTGACCCACGCTAGTATCCCTGCCTGGAGAATCCCATGGCCAGAGGAGCCTGGCGGGCTTCCATGGGGTCGCAAAGAGTCGGACACAACTGAGCTACTAACACTTTCACTTTCAATTAATTTCTAAGCTGCTGAAGACAGGTGATTAAAAAAAAACCTTTTAGCTCCAGAACAAAATCTTCTGGAAGTTGTTTGTGTTCAAAAACAATTACATACCCATGAAGATGGAATTATCCATTTTAAGAATACTAGGAATGAAAATGGGCTTCCCAGGTGGCCCTAGTGCTAAAGAACCCGCCTGCCAGTGCAGGAGACTTAGGAGACTCAGGTTCAATCCCCAGGTCGGGAAGATCCCCAGAGGAGGGCATGGCAACCCGCTCCACTCTTCTTGCCTGGAGAATCCCACGGACAGAGGAGCCTGGCGGGCTGCAGTCCATGGGGTGAGAAAGAGTCCGACAGGCCTGAAGTGACTTATCACGTACCCATGTGGGAATGAAAAGAGGCCCTTGAATTTAAAGAGAAAGTTTGCTTGCGCTTGGCTTGTGCAGATTTCTCTGATGGCCTCGCCGTGGTTGTGTTAAGTCCCCAGATCTCTGAGCTCTCAGACAAGTGATATCTGTGTCTCCAGGGCTCACCCCAGGCATCCCCTCGTGGGGTCCTCCTGACTCTGTTTATTCTTAGAGTGAGCAACTGCATACAAATGGGAGATGTTATGACGCAGACCACCAGGAAAGAATACAGAGACAAGAAGATCTCTCTGTGAAAAGAAAACATTAATTCTACTTCAAACCCAGTCTGAATTTTTCACAGTGGAAAATTCTTCCTAGAGAGAACCAGAGGTGGCTGTTTTAATTTCATTTTCACGTTTAGCACCACACAGCCCTGTCTCTTTAAAGGGCCATCAGACACCCAAGAGACAAAGGCTGTCGCCCTGAGACAAAAGCAACGCGTCCTCATTTGCCACCTAATACCTTTTTCACGGGGCTTCCCAGCTGGCGCTAGTGGTAAAGAACCCGCCTGCCAATGCAGGAGACTTAAAAAATGCAGGTTTGATCCTTGGGTGGGGAAGATCCCCTGGAGAAGGAAATGGCAACCCATCCAGCATTCCTGCCTGGAGAATCCCAAGGACAGGGGAGCCTGGTGAGTTAGGGTCCACAGGGCTGCAAAGAATCGGATGCGGCTAAGTGACTTAGCACACACCCTTTGCAGGTTTTCTTTTCTGTGTCTTTTGGGGAAAAAACACGCCAAACCAGCTGTGGGTTGTTTCCATGTGGCCACTGAAGCTGGTAAACTGGACCAGAACCGTAGCAAGCGAAACAGAGAGAAAAGGTTCTGTTCATCTTTTAATTTTTTTCATTTCCAGCTCATTTTCATTCCCATTAGATGGGAAAATTCACCAAACTTATACATAAATTAAAGTGGTGAAATAGACTTCTTTGAAAAAATAAATCGTGTAAACCATTCATCCATTCGCGATTATTTTTTTTTTAGTCCTTTGCCACTTGATGAAGCAAAAGTAAAACTTGGCTCAGCTGGCAAATAATCCAGGAGAGAAAGTCTTTCCTTTCCTTGTGAGGTAAATTCTTTGGATGTTTTTGTGTTTTAAAAACCAAAAACCTGTGCATGCTTTTTTTATTTTTAAAAACCAAATACGTATTGTGGACATATGTCTAACAACTAGAAACATGAATGTGTCCAAGATGGCATGATTTTTGTGCTTAAAATATTCTGATACTTTTCTCGGGTTGCCCTCTTCATCCATATCCATAGGACTGCTTACTGGAGGCCTATGTGTATCAGGATTTTGTACATTTATTTCATTTGATCCTACCAACAGTTCCATGAAGGAGTTACAACCCTGTTTGTAGACAAAGAAGCTCGGTATCAGATACCGTCATTCACAGAAAAGCACCCAACGGTGGCCAGGTCAGAACCGGCCTCTGCCCCTTTCGCGCCGCAAGATATTAGCCAAGCTATCTAACCCCTGTGTGCCTCAATTTCCTATCTGTAAATTAGGGAAAATAATGTCAGGCCACAATCACTTGCCTATAATTCTAAGATCTCTGAACATTAAAATGCTTTTGTCAATAGGGCTGCAAGAGACACAGTGATGGTTTAGTCGCTAAGTCGCGTCTGACACCTTGCCAACCTTTGGACTGTAGCCCCTCAGGCTCCTCTGTCCCTGGGATTTCCCCGGCAAGAATACTGGAGTGAGTGGCTATTTCCTTCTCCAGGGGATCTTCGTGACCCAAGGATCGAACCCATGTTTCCTGCATTGCAGGCAAATTCTTTACCAACTGACCCACGAAGGAAACCCAAGACAAGAGATACACAAAAAGTATTATTTGCTGTTTATCTGAAATTCAAATTTAACTGAATATGTCATATTTTTATTTGCTATGTCCAGCAACACTAGCTTTGTACCAACCCTAATTTGGCAAAAAAAAAAAGGTTGGACTGTGCTGGCATGAGGTTATGACAATCTTTATAATTTGCCTCATGTGGCAAAGGTCTGGGTAGAGGGGCCAGCAAGCACAGCCCCACGTGTTCAGTGCGTTGGACAGAAAGAAGCCCCCTGGGGATGGAGCAGAAAGATGGGGGAGGGGCGGCGAGAAGGGCAGGAGACAGCGCCAGAGAGGAGGCCCGGAGCAGACCCCATGCTAGCCATCTGGTGCCCACGATGGGACGCGGTGTCCCAAGGTCACACGTCGGAGGAGCATCAAAGCCAGGATTCAATCCTTGGTCAGTTCTACCTATCAGTACTTCGGCCAGTCTCTCAACATGGGAGAAAATTTAAGTCCTCATTGTAGAGATATCTTCATGGGACTTCTCTGGGGATCCAGTGGTTAAGACTCTGCCTTCCAATGCAAGGGTTTGGTCTCTGGTTGGGGAGCTAGGATCCCACATGTCTGGGGACCAAAAAACCAGAACACACAACAGAAGCAATACTGCAACAAATTCAACACAGATTTTAAAAATAAAAAAAATAAAAATAAAAAGATATCTTCAGGCTCCAGGACTAATGAAAAAAATAATAAATATGGCATCCACTCAACTCTTGCACTGACTTTGCCACCATAAAGGGTTGCAACTTCAATAGATTTTCTTTCGACTGATGACGTTGATGCCCACACAGAAGCTCTTGCAGAGTTTCTCTGTGATAGGGAAAGTATCTTAGTGAAAAACAAGACTTTGGAATGAGGGGAGGAAGTTTGTAAGCCGTTTGTAAATATATTATCAACGTAAGTTTGTAAATATATTATCAACATAATATAATAATGACAATTTATTAATGGTATAAGACTTGCCTCATTTTATCCCTAATCATGTACACTGCTTGTTATACACATCACCTTCTTGTGTGCCCCAAGATGTCATTTCCCTGGGGCTAGAATTGGTGGAATGTGGTTATCTGGCCAACCCACTCTGTGGACTGACCTGAATTTTCTACCTTCTTCACCCAAAATCCATAAATTTTTCTGGAATTTCTACTCACCATCAAGCACAGGGTTGGCCACTACAGTCCTAGAAGTAGTTAAGATACTGTCCTGAATTCACCAAGCTTTTAGTAACCAGAATTTATTTTATTCCCAAGATGCCAAGGAAGTGATTCATTGTGCCAAGAAGTTGTGATTTTGTCCTGATTTTAATAATACCAACATCTAGCACATTCTCGGAGTGTACTAGTCACTGTGCTCAGCCGTTATGTGGATTGTCTGACCTAACTGTTGTGTTTGTGTGCATAGGCGCTCAGTCGCGTCTGACTCTTCGTGGCCTCATGGATATACCAGGCTCCTCTGTCCATGGGATCCTCCAGGCAGGAATACTGGAGTGGGTTGCCGTGCCCTCCTCCAGGGGCGCTTCCTGACCCAGGGGTCGAGCCTGAGTGCCTTACGTCCCCTGCAGGCAGTTCTTTACCGCTAGTGCCACCTGGGAAACCCCAGTAGATTCTTACAAAGCCCTGATGTAGCATCATCCCCATTTTTCAGATAGGGTAGCTAAGTGCTGAAATAAGCATCTTACTCAAGACCCAGAGCTTGTTAACCGTTGGCTAGAGGCACCAAACCTCGGCAAGTCTGACTCCAAAGCCACCGCTCTTATCTGCTGTGCTGTGATGAAACACACTGGAAACTTGTGTTTCAGGGTCAACACCAAGAGCCAGTCTCCCTCCCACTTTAGCTAATACGGACTTTTGCACAGAAAGGCTGCTTCAAGCCTCTCCTTTGTCTCAGCCTCCAGGGCTGGCCCCGGCTTTGCTTTTGAATCAATGAAGCTGAGACTCCACAGTCACCACGTGCTCCTCGTAGCAGCCAGATGTGTATAAGAGACAGGGCAAGAATACTGGAGTGAGTGGCTAAGTTCCCCACCAAGATGTGTATAAGAGACAGCCCCAGGACAGGCCCCGCCCCAGGACTGGCCCCGCCCCCAGGACAGGCCCCGCGCGGCTGTGCTCCCCGGCCCCTTCTGCACCGTCACCACTGAGGGACTGGGAAATAGCAGGCACGCGGCTATTGAGCGTTCTGCACAGCCTGTCAGACTCTCCTCACTGGTGCACACGCCCCATCGATGAGCCAGCTCCTGTCACTGGCCCAGGATCTCTGAATTTAGACGCTGGGTCAGGAAAAACGACACTCTTGCAGGAAACTGTCCTTCAGGAGAAATGATATTTTTCAGCATCTTCCCCAGGCCTGCAACATAATAGGCAGGTATTGCCCTGATGATGAATGATAGTTGCTCCAGGAAACAGTGACAGGGTCATTAAGCTGAGGCCTCTCTAGCATTCCGCTTGCTCCTAGAGTGAGTGGGAATCTGGCCACAAAAATCAGACGCCTGCAAAACCAAAACTCTCCTGCAACCCCACCTGAGTTTCCATTCCCGATTCCCATCGATCTCAGTTAGTGGGAAATCACGTCTCAGTCATTCTTGGAGTTTTCCATCCACCCTTCATTTTTATTTAGCTTTTTATTTTGTATTGGGGTATAGCTGATGAACAATATTGGGATAGTTTCAGGTGAACAGCGAAGGGACTTAGCCACACATGTACATGTATCCATTCTCCCCCGAACTCCCCTCCCATCCTTGTTTCTACACGACATTGAGCAGAGTTTCACGTGCTATACAGCAGGTCCTCGTTGGTTATTTATTTCAAGCATAGCAGTGTACAGGCAACCGTAAGCTTGCTCTCTAAGTCTGTGAGTCTCTCTGTTTTGTAAGTAAGTTCATTTGCATCATTTCTCTCTAGATTCCACGTATAAGGGATACGATATTTCTCCTTCTCTGCCCAACTTACTTCTTTAAATTGTTTTTATTTTATTTTTTTTTGGCTGTGTTGGGTCTTTGTTGTGGCACTCAGCTTTTCTCTAGTTATGGCACGTGGGCTGAGTTGCCCCGAGACATGTGGAATCTCACCTCCTCAACCAGGAATCAAACACCATCTCCTGCATTGCAAGGGGGATCATTAACCTCTGGACCACCAGGGAAATTCCTCCACCCTTTCTTTAAATCAACCGTTCGTGAGCGGGAGAGATACTGCCCCTAGTGGGAATTTCCAGAAATTATTTTGGGGGGTCAGCAATCACAAGGAATTAGAGTGACATCCACACTTAGTCGTCAGAGACCAGAGGTGCCAGATGCCCTGCGGTGAACGAGACGGCCCCAGGCCATGAAGAGCTGTCGGGGAGCCTGACCCCTGAACGCTCACTAGACGCTCCTAGAGGTGGAGAACCCTGTGTAACTCTCTGAGCCTAGACCCTAAGGTCACTCGGCGTAGGGTCACAAAGTCTTCTTCACACGGTTTTAATACAGGCTGAATTTTACAAGCATGTGACTATCCCACGGCTTCCCTGGCGGTTCAGACAGTAAAGAACCCGCCTGTGATGTTCGAGACCCAGGTTCCATCCCTGAGTTGGGAAGACCCCCTGCAGAAGGGAATGGCTGCCACTCCAGCAGCCTTGCCTGAAGAACACCTCCAGCGCACGGAGTCGCAGAGTCGAAGGCGACTGGGTGATCAACTCTGCTACTAACTATCGTATGAACTGGAGGGAAAACCAAACCTGCACGTTGTTCCAAGCAAACCAAGACTGGTTGCACGCATCAGAAGATCTCATTGAAGGGCAATACTGGGAATGGCGCTCAAGTCCTTAATGTCACACGCGTCTTGATCCGTATTCAAGGCTGTTGAGTTGATCCTTGTATGAGGGCAGACACCTGACCGCTTTATCATATACTCTATCATGCCAAGCCCAAGTATCTAAATGCTGACATCCATGTCTTATTATAAATAGTGTCCTCTTATTTGTCCTTTAAAGAATCATGACTAGTTCATCACAGCACTGTTTACAGTATGTGGGACACGGAAGCAGCCTAGATGTCCATCGGTAGATGAATGGATAAGGAAGCTGTGGTACACGTACACGTGGAATATGACTCAGCTATAAAAAAGAATGCATGTGAGTCCGTTCTAATGAGGTGGATGAAACTGGAACCTATTATACAGAGTGAAGTAAGTCAGAAAAACACCAATACAGTATATTAACGCATATATGTGAAATTGAGAAAGACGGTAATGACCATCCTATAAGCAAGACAGCAAAAGAGACACAGGTGTGAAGAACAGGCTTCTGGACCCTGTGGGAGAAGGCAAGGGTGGGGTGATTTGAGAGAACAGCACTGGAGCGTGTATATCACCATATGTGAAGCAGATGACCAATGCAACTTCGATGCATGAGGCAGGGCAGTCAAAGCCGGTGCTCTGGGACAACCCAGAGGGAAGGGGTGGGGAGGCCGGTGGGAGGGGGGTTCAGGCTGGGGGGGACACATGAGCCCCTGGGTGACTCATGTCGATGTATGGCAAAAACCACCACAATATCATAAAGAAATTAGCCTCCGATTAAAATAAATACATTAA
>SJYT01048987.1:278342-313949 GCA_006410635.1 Cephalophus harveyi
GGGAGAAATATCAATAACCTCAGATATGCAGATGACACCACCCTTATGGCAGAAAGTGAAGAGGAGCTAAAAGGCCTCTTGATGAAAGTGAAAGAGGAGAGTTACAGGTTACAAAATGGTAATTCACAATGTTTAAGTGAATTACTTCATTTATAGTTATTATCAAGTATTGACTGTTTTCCCATGTTGTAGGATGTATCCTCTTGGCTTATTTTATACCTAATACTTTGTACCTCTTAATCCCCGTCCCCGAACCTGCCCCTCCCCCTGCCTTCTCCCCAGCGGTCACCACGCGTTTGTTCTCTGTATTCGGGTCTATTTCTGTTTTGTTATGGTCACAAGTTCCTTGTACTTTTTTAGATTCTACTTATGAATGATGTCATGCAATATTTGGCGTTCCCTATCTGACTCACTTTCCTTAGCATAATACCCTCCTAGTCCATCCACGTTGCTGCAGATGGCAGATTTTCCTTCTTTTTTACGGCTGAATAATGTTCCGTGGTATATATACAGCAAGTCTTCATTCGTTCATCTGTCGCTGGACTCTTGGGCCGCTGCCGCATTTCGGTATTGTAAATAACGCTGCTGTGAACACCGGAGCGCGTGTAACTTTCAAGGCAGCGTTTCTGGGTTTGGGTTCATATGCCCAGGAGGGGGGCCGCTGGGTCACCCAGCGGTTCTGGTCTCAGTGTTTTGAGGCCCCTCCGTATGGTTCCCCACCATGGCTGCGCCGGCTTGCGTTCTCCAGCACTGAAACAGCCAGCCCCTGTAAACCAGCCTCTGACCTCCGGGAGTCGCTGTGTCAGATCCACAGAATTAAAGCCCACCACACGAATGAGCGGGGGCTTCCCTGGTGGCTTAGAGGTTAAAGCGTCTGCCTCCAATGCGGGAGACCCGGGTTCGATTCCTGGGTCGGGAAGATCCCCTGGAGAAGGAAATGGCAATCCACTCCAGTATTCCTGCCTGGAGAATCCCATGGACAGAGAAGCCTAGTAGGTTACAGTCCACGGGGTCGCAAAGAGTCGGACACGACTGAGTGACTTCACCTCACCTCACACGAATGAGCAAAGCTGCCCAGGTGCGGGGAAAGTCACACAGATAGAAACCGCTTTTGCTTCCCACTTTGAGCAGAAACATGGATTCATAGAGCTTCCATCCTTTCATTCAGCAATATTCACTGAACACCTGCTCTGGGTCAGGCACTGGATATACAGTGGTGTACAACACTCACAAAATCATTTCCCTTATCGAGTTAGGAGAGGGTGATAACAAGTGGGTCATATTAAATGAAAGAAAATAGAGAAAAATAAAACAGGACAAGGAAAGAAGGGGAGGCTAGAGGTGACAGTGGATTTTTTTAAAGGCAGGTCGAGGAAGACCTCACTTGAGCGTGATGAAGGGCAAAGACACGGATTTAAGGTCCAGGCTCTGCGTCCTCGCTAAAGCAGCAGTGAGCACGGTGTAGGCTGCAGAGGGTCCAACCCCTAGAAGGTACTTGCGCTCAGCACAGCAAAGATCGCCGCGTCCGAAGGCAAAGCCCAGACTTGCAAGATCATCCGACTTTCCAGGGAAAACTGAGGGATATGTCGCCTCCATAGCGGGCTGCCCGCCAGCAGGGCAAAGTTCCTGGCAACTTTAGGATGTTCAAACTCTCTCCACAATATTTTTAAAACAATAGCCAGAAAGTTGTGCGGGTGGCACGTCTTGAACGTCCTGCCCAACCTCCCCTGAGTCAGCATGCCCTGCCTGCAGGATGGGGAGGGGAGGGGAAGGCAGCGAGAAGACGAATCCTAAGTTAGGATTATCCGGGCTCACTTGTTCTCTTCTCAACACACCCAGAACGTTGGAAGCGTCTCCTTGCTGTGTCCCTATTTGACAGGGAGGTTTGTGCCTTTTTTTTTTCCCTCCAGCGCGTCAGGATGGCGTGTTGCTGGAGATCCCAGTGGGAAAGCCCCAAATAGAAAAGCCATCTTTGCTCCTGGAGCTCCAGGCTTGGCAGAGGGGCACTTCCTTGGCAGAGCTGCACCAACATTTCCAGGACGCAACTGCCAACTCCAGCAGAACTTCCAGCGGGAGCTTTACAACCCTCTTTCATCCAAACCGCTATCTGGGCAGAGGCCTGATTACTTCTAATGACTCTGTTGCTATAGCGATGGCCAAGTCCTCCGTCATCCTGCCGTGGCCTGGAAGGCCTTGCCTTTTAGGAAGACGTGCTCCGTGTAAAGCCTGGAGGTGCTAACGGCCTCTCTGCAGGATGCTGGCCTGGTGCTCGGAGAGGCAGGACTGCCAAGAACGACAATGCCAGTGTGCAGACCGCCCTTGAAACCAGGGAGGATAGTTTGCCCCTTACCAAAGAGGCCAACTCAGGAAAATCTTTGTCCTCGAACGTTTGTGGATTCCTCTGGCTCCTGAAGAAGCTCAGGCCAGAGGATGAAGGGTGTTTTTGTAATGAAGAGTGATGCTTGGGCAAAATTGCCTGGCCTGTTTCCCGGTTCTAGAGCCTTCTCCTAAGCGGTCAGGTGACCTAACCGTAGGCTTCTGCTGTGCCGCATGCACGTGTAACCGGGGTGTTGCCAACAGCTCGCCCAGGCTGGTTCATTCAGTGTGTAATCCTCACACACACACACACACACACACACACACACAGGGGTTCCACACCACCCACTCACCTGATCACCACACCAGCTGTTTGGGAGGTCTCCCAGTGTCCGAGGCTTTGCTAGCGCGGATTTCTGCGTAGAGTACGTCAAATGGAAGCAGTGATGTCTTGGGATATGGATGATGCCCTTTCAGCTTGGGAGTGACTGGCTAGACGCTGGATTCTGACAAACGGGTGGTGTGGTGACAAGCGGTGGTCCACAGCGACAGTACGCCATGCCTGCTGGCCCTGGCTGCCCAGCTCCATGACATCCATCATTCCACCGATGGCCTCGCTGCTGGGATGCCTCAGTCACAGCCACTCATCCCCATCTAAGTCCTTCCGAGCACCAGTCGGTCCATCTTCTCAAAAAGCCTCTCCAGCTCAGATGGCAGGGACCCCGTAGGAGCTGCATCTTCTCCATCAGCTGAATCCCTTGCGAGTCTGATGCTCTGAGGACAGTTCCCTTGCCAAGAGCAGGGCCCCCGTCACCTCCACCACAAAAGCCTTACACCTTCTGTGTTCTTTCTCAATTCTAAATCTCGAAGATTCTTTGGGCCCGAAGCCACAGTCAGCCAAAATTTTGTTCCATTTCTCTCAAAGGAAGGGAAGGCTTAGCGTTCGCATCTTCTGATAGAGCAAAGAAAGAGAAAGGGGAATAAAAACCTCTAGGTTTCCACATTAGGAGAACGTAAACTCCTATCTCCTCTTTAGGCAGGAGAAGAGTTACTGGGGCCGTTCTCCCAGAGGGTTATTTTAGAGCAAGTCACAGAGGGCAGAGGGTCTTCTGTCTACTGCGGAGGCCAAGGTTCTTGGGGTCTAGCCAGTCACACTATCCACGCTTGCCCTGAGGACTTTCCTGTAGAGCTGATGCGCTATTGTCTGTCTATCTGCACCTCTGTCCATCTGTCAGGAAAGTTAAGAAGCAAAATATTTAGCCAGTTTAAGGAAATAAATCCTCTAAAAAGAGTTTTGCCCATTTTTTGCATGCAAACACATGGGTTGACTCCAAACATGATAATAAATATTTTGCTGCTGAATTTCCAGCTGCCTGGGCCCTAACGCAAGCCTCGCCTCTAATTACCTTTGTGGAAAGTGGCTCAACCTCTGCCAGTCGGTTTTCTCATCCCCGGTGCAGGTCACGACGGGTTTGCCCTGGGAGCTGTTGCTGCTGTTAAATGAGAGGCTATGCAAATAGGAGGCTAAAATGAGGGCTGAGCAAATAGAAGGCTAAAGCGAGGGCTGAGCAAATAGGAGGGGCCTGTCAGGTCGCTGTTGCTCAGCCACCAAGTCGTGTCCAACCCCTGGTGACCCCGTGGCATGCAGCACGCCAGGCTTCCCCGTTCCTCACCATCTCCCGGAGTCTGCTCAATCCCACGTCCATTAAGTCGATGATGCTGTCCAACCATCTCATCCCCTGTCGTCCCCTTCTCCTCCCGCCTTCAATCCTTCCCAGCACCAGGGTCTTTTCCAGCGAGCCAGCTCTTCGCGCCAGGTGTAGCTATTGTCCTTACGAAGATGAAGCAGATAGCCCAGACTCTGCTCCGCTCTGTCCTTGTTTTTGTCAGTGGCTATGTTATTGCATATTCTTTTTTTAAATTTTGACACTACTATTTTTATTCTAAACTTTTCCTTCTTTAAAAAATTTATTTATTTTCATTGGAGGATAATTACAGTTTTGTGACGGTTTCTGGCATTCATCAGTATGAATCCGTCACAGGCTTACCTGTGTCCCCTCCATCCTGAACCCCTCTCCCACCTCCCCTCTCCTCCATCCCTTCACATGGTCACAGGGCACCCAAAGCTGGTGCTCAGTGACAGCCTTTTATTTTATACTGGAGTATAGCCAATTAACAATGTCGTGATAGTTTCAGGTAGATGGCAGAGGGACTCAGCCATGCATATACAGGTATCCACTCTCTCCCAAACTCCCCTCCCATCCAGAACGGCACATTCTTGAGAGCAATAGAACCACATGTCTTTTCAAACAATAATAGCCTTGTCGTTGCTGTTGTTTAGTCGCTAAGTCTTGTCCGACGCTCTGTGACCCCATGGACTGCAGCCCCCCGGGCTCCTCTGTCCGTGGGACTTCGCAGGCGAGGACCCTGGAGTGGGTGGCCACGCCCTCCTCCAGGGGATCTTCCCAGCCCAGGGGCTGAGCCCACACCTCTTCCACTGGCAGGTGGATTCTTTACCACTGAGCCACCAAAAATAACCTTAGACGCCAGTACTCAGTTCTTGCTCTAAGTCAGGCAGTTTGCACGTGTAATTTCACTCAGGCCTGGCAACACTTCCGTGATGTGCCGTGAGGGTCATCTCAGCTTTGCAGATGAAGGGCCCCGGCCACAGAGCTGGGTCAGGAACTTACAGCTTTAAGTGTCCATACCAGGATCCAAACTAATCTGATCCTACAGCCCCTACCCTTAACTGGTACTTGAGAGTGCCTCGCTTTTCAAATGCCAAACATCTCAGAATTGTGCTAATTCTGCAAGTGCTTTCTTCTAGTTAATCCAAATTAGACTGGCTTTCTGTGCATTTACTTTATGTGACAATACTGAGATGGTAAGCTCTGCTGAGAATACAGTTACAGTTTTTCTTTCTTCTTTTTTCCCTGACAAGCTGATGACTAGAAATGAAAACCAAAGACAAATCTATTTATTTTTATAGTTTCATGAACTTCAGATATTAAAAAATGATGAACACAGATGCAGTGGAAATTTTGCGTACTTTATATGTGATGTATGTGTTTGGATTCATGCATAATCTCCCGCCTGCCCTGGGACAGAAGGTCATTACGGAAGCTTGTAGAAAGCCCCCATAGGATTGCTGTCTGGTGGGTTTTTTGGTGAGAGTTTTTTCATTTACATGTCTTTTGATTGGATATAGCGTTCTTTGGGGCTTCCCAGGTTATGCAGTGGTAAGGAATCCGCCTGCCAGTGCAGGAGATGCCAGAGATGGGGGTTCGATCCCTAGATGGGGAAGATCCCCTGGAGAGGGAAATGGCAACCCGCTCTAGTATTCTTGCCTGGCAAACTCCATGGACTGGAGAGCCTGGGGGGGCCACAGTCAGTGGGGTCACAGAGTTGGACATGACTGAGCGACTGAGCACACACACAGGGTTCTTTTAGAGGAGAGTGAGTAGTCGAAAGCTACCGGGTCTTTACACAGAATGACTACTGCTATCCCAAACCAGAATACCAGCAGGGGCTCAAATCCCAGGGGAACCCTACCACCACAGTGTGGGTCAAGAGTCAAACCACGAACGGATAGGCGATGGTACAAGATAAACATGCTCACCCGTCCTGAGCAACATGAACGGAAATAAAAGTGATGTCAGAGGCTTTACAGTAAGTGCAATTTAGTCAGTGTAGATGATCCAGTTCAATACAATTTATTTAGCATCTTCTGTGCCAGGCACTCTTCTGGGCATTGAAGAAGACAGAATCTTTGTTCCTCTGTAGTTCTTATCAGAGCATGAACAAGTAAACAGTAAATGAATATATTTGGACAATGTGATAGTAGCAAGAATCCAAAAAAAAAGCGCAGAGAATCCAAAGGAGCCCAGAGAAAGTTGTCAAGTGAGGCTGGCCCACGAGGGACACTCTAGCAGAGACTCGAGGGATTGGGGAAGTGAGTCTTAAAGACCTCGGGGAAGGTGTATCAGAAGAAGGGAACAGTGGACACACAGACTCTCAGGCAACGATGCCTCGATGCCTCGTGCTCTCAGAGAACAGCACGGAAGCCGGGCTGGGGCCAGGGGCCGGGAGGTGAGGGAGGAAGGAGGTGAGATTGGAGAGGCATTCAGAGCGGCCGACGTGAGGGAGGCTTCACTCCGAGCTTGCGTGTGTCCTGCTTTGTTGGTGATAAAATCACCTTTTTTAAAAGGAAAAGATGGTATGGCAGTGTTCTTTTTTTAAAAAAACATTCTTTCTTGGCAAAATAAAATGTGGGAAACTCTTCGTCGATTCCTTGAAATTTTTGGAAACTGGTCTGTGAAATCTAGAAGTCTGTGCCGCCTGCTCTGGGAACATCTTGTGGCATTCTGTAGGTGGGGGCGGCCCGAGCGGGCGCCTGGACCCGGAGCGCGCCGTCTCAGACACGCGGGGGGCACGCGGCGGGGGTGCTGTTTCTGGGCTTCACTTTTCTACTCTCGAAAACCAGGAGTGAGGTTTAGAAGAATCCTGAGTCAATGAAGGTACAAAGGACAAAGAAAGCAGGCAGGTGGATAAACCAGCCAAGCGGACCCGGCCCCAGGGAGTAACGGGACCTCCACGCTGGACCACACGTTTACAAAGGGACAACTCTGCTGAGCCCCGAGGTCACCACGTATGGGGAAATCCCAGGGTGACTCGGACCTCCCTGGATGTTTCAAGACAACACAGAAATCAGGGTTTTATGTGAACTCTCCCTGTTTGTAAATATCAGCAACTATTTCATTTAAAAATAAAACCAAGGCACTTTCCTGGCAGTCCAATAGTTAAGAGTCTGCCTTGCAACGCAGGGAACGTGGGTTTGATTCCTGGTCAGGGAACGAAGATCCCACGTGCAGAGAAGCAGCTAAACCCACGCACTGCAACTACTGAGCAAATGTGCACACACACACACACACACACACACACACACACACACACACCATGCACGTCCACAAAACAGCCATGAGAGGCGGGGTTGGCTGTAGAATGGCCTATCGGGGCCCCAGGGCCCGGTGATAAATTAACACCCACTGGGTGGCTTGACCTGAGCCGCAGTCAGCTCCCGGTCTTGTTTTTGCTGACTGTATAGAGCTTCTCCATCTTTGGCTGCAAAGAATATAATCAATCTGATTCCGGTGTTGACCATCTGGTGATGTCCATGTGTAGAGTCTTCTTTTGTGTTGTTGGAAGAGGGTGTTTGCTATGACCAGTGCGTTCTCTCGGCAAAACTCTATTAGCCTTTGCCCTGCTTCATTCCGTATTCCAAGGCCAAATTTGCCTGTTACTCCAGGTGTTTCTTGACTTCCTACTTTTGCATTCCAGTCCCCTATAATGAAAAGGACATCTTTTTTGGGTGTTAGTTCTAAAAGGTCTTGTAGGTCTTCATAAAACCGTTCAACTTCAGCTTCTTCAGCATAACTGGTTGGGGCATAGACTTGGATCACTGGAATGTGGAGTCAAGTGGGCCTTAGAAAGCATCACTACAAACAAAGCTAGTGGAGGTGATGGAATTCCAGCTGAGCTATTTCAAATCCTAAAAGATGATGCTGTGAAAGTGCTGCACTCAATATGCCAGCAAATTTGGAAAACTCAGCAGTGGCCATTGAACTGTGGTGTTGGAGAAGACTCTTGAGAGTCCCTTGGGCTGCAAGGAGATCCAACCAGTCCATCCTAAAGGAGATCAGTCCTGGGTGTCCTTTGGAAGGACTGATGCTGAAGCTGAAACTCCAATACTTTGGCCACCTCGTGCGAAGAGTTGACTCATTGGAAAAGACTCTGATGCTGGGAGGGGTTGGGGGCAGGAGAAGGGGATGACAGAGGATGAGATGGCTGGATGGCATCACTGACTCGATGGACATGAGTTTGAGTGAACTCTGGGAGTTGGTGATGGACAGGGAGGCCTGGCATGCTGCAATTCATGGGGTCGCAAAGAGTCGGACACGACTGAGAGACTGAACTGAACTGGGTGGCTTGAAGTTCAGAAACGCACCCTCTCAGGTCTTGGAGGCGCAGAAGTGCGGGATCACGGTGCGGACAGGGCTGTGCTCCTCTGGGGGCTCCAGGGCAGAGTGTCCCGGCCTCCTCCAGCTCCCTGCTCTCGGTGGGACTCTCCAGCTGCAACACGCCAACCTCAGCCTCCTCCCTCACATGGCCTTCTCCTCTGTGTCTCGGGGTCTTCTCCTTATCAAGGCCGCCAGGCATGGGTGTCGCCCACCCTGATCCAGGAGGACCCATCATAACCTGATGACAGCTGCAAAGGTCCCACTTCCAAGCAAGGTCACATTCACAGGTCCCACCCATCAGACTCAAACGTGACTTCAGGGGGGACACAATCAAACCCTCTACAGATGAATATGGCTCTATTATGAATTCTTAAAAATGGAGAGTCTGGCCTAGAAATCTGAGAACTGTAATAGGATTAAAGCCTGCTTCTGTATGTATATAGGCAAGCTAGAAAAACAGTGCTGACGAACCTATCTGCAGGGCAGCAATAGAGACTCAGAGGCAGAGAAGAGACTTGTGAACACAGCAGGGCAAGGAGCGGGTGGGACGGAGGGAGGAGCACCGACATGCATACACCCCCTTGTGTGCAACAGACAGCGGGCGGGAGGCTGCTGGGTGACACAGGGAGCTCGGCTGGGTGCTCTGTGATGACCCAGAGGGCTGGGATCGGGGGCGGGCGTGGGAGGGAGGCCCCAGAGGGAGGGGCTATATGTATATGTATACATATGGCTGCTGCTGCTGCTGCTAAGTCGCTTCAGTCGTGTCTGACTCTGTGCGACCCCATAGATGGCAGCCCACCAGGCTCCCCTATCCCTGGGATTCTCTAGGCAAGAACAGTGGAGTGGGTTGCCATTTCCTTCTCCAATGCATGAAACTGAAAAGTCAAAGTAAAGTCGCTCAGTCATGTCCAACTCTTAGTGACCCCATGGATTGCAGCCCACCAGGCTCCTCCATCCATGGGATTTTCCAGGCAAGAGTGCTGGAGTGGGGTGCCATTGCCTTCTCCATACATATGGCATACACGACTATATGTGCATACACGACTATATGTGTATGCATACATACGGCATATACTGTTATATGTGTATGTATGCACGGCTATATGTATACGTATACATATAGTATACACGGCTATATGTATACGTATACCTACAGTATACACGGCTATATGTATACGTATACATACAGTATACACAGTTATATGTACATGTATACATACGGTATACACGGTTATATGTACATGTATACATATGGTATACACGGCTATATGTATATGTATACATATGGTATACACGGCTATATGTATATGTATACATATGGTATACACGGCTATATGTATATGTATACATATGGTATACACGGCTATATGTATATGTATACATATGGTATACACGGCTATATGTATATGTATACATACGGTATACATGGCTATATGTATATGTATACATATAGTATACATATGGCATACATGACTATGTGTATGTATACATACGGCATATACTGTTATATGTGTATGTATACATGGCTATATGTATGTATACATATGGTATACATGGCTATATGTATATGTATACATATGGTATGCAATATGGTATACACGGCTATATGTACATGTATACATATGGTATACATGGCTATGTGTATATGTATACATATGGTATGCATGGTTATGTGTGTATATATACATAGAGTATACATGGCTATATGTGTATATATACATATGGAATATACTGTTATATGTGTATGTTTACATGGCTATATGTATATGTATATATATGGTATACACGGCTATATGTACATGTATACATACAGTATACGTGGCTATATGTATATGTATACATATGGTATACACGGCTATATGTATATGTATACATATGGTATGCAATATGGTATACACGGCTACGTGTACATGTATACATATGGTATACACGGCTATGTGTACATGCATACACACGGTATACACGGCTATGTGTGTACGTATACATACGGCATACACGGCTATATGTGTATGTATACATATGGCATATACGGCTATATGTGTATGTATACATATGGCATACACAGTTATATGTATATATATACATAGAGACACAGTTATATGTGTATGTATACATATAGTATCCACAGTTATATGTGTATGTATACCTATGGCACGGAGAAGGCAATAGCAAGCCACTCCAGTACTCTTGCCTAGAAAATCCCATGGATGGAGGAGCCTGGTGGGCTGCAGTCCATGGGGTCGCTAGGAGTCAGACTCGACTAAGCGACTTCACTTTCACTTTTCGCTTTCACACAATGGAGAAGGAAATGGCAACCCATTCCAGTGTTCTTGCCTGGAGAATCCCAGGGACGGGGGAGCCTGTTGGGCTGCCGTCTATGGGGTCACACAGAGTCGGACACGACTGAAGTGATTCAGCAGCAGCATACCTATGGCATACACGGCTATATGTGTATGTATACATATGGCATATACGGCTATATGTGTATGTATACATATGGCATACACAGTTATATGTATATATATACATAGAGACACAGTTATATGTGTATGTATACATATAGTATCCACAGTTATATGTGTATGTATACCTATGGCACGGAGAAGGCAATAGCAAGCCACTCCAGTACTCTTGCCTAGAAAATCCCATGGATGGAGGAGCCTGGTAGGCTGCAGTCCATGGGGTCGCTAGAACACAGTTATATGTGTATGTATACATATAGTATCCACAGTTATATGTGTATGTATACCTATGGCACGGAGAAGGCAATAGCAAGCCACTCCAGTACTCTTGCCTAGAAAATCCCATGGATGGAGGAGCCTGGTGGGCTGCAGTCCATGGGGTCGCTAGGAGTCAGACTCGACTAAGCGACTTCACTTTCACTTTTCGCTTTCACACAATGGAGAAGGAAATGGCAACCCATTCCAGTGTTCTTGCCTGGAGAATCCCAGGGACGGGGGAGCCTGTTGGGCTGCCGTCTATGGGGTCACACAGAGTCGGACACGACTGAAGTGATTCAGCAGCAGCATACCTATGGCATACACGGCTATATGTGTATGTATACATATGGCATACACAGTTATATGTGTATGTATACATATAGTATCCACAGTTATATGTGTATGTATACCTATGGCATACACGGCTATATGTGTATGTATACATATAGTATACACTGCTATATGCGTATGTATGCACATGGCATCCACGGCTATATGTGTATATATATACATGTAGTATCCACCATTATATGTGAATGTATACACGTAACTGGTTCACATTGTTGTACAGCAGAAACCAATACAGCCTTGTAAGGCAATTATCCTCCGATCAAAATAAAGTCTACTCTGTCAAGTTGAGGGTGTCCGTCTCTCCAGGAAGTGAGCACGCGTGGAAGAGAGCTGCTGTGCATTTCTACAGTGCCTTCTGGCCCTGAGACCCAGGTCAAGTCAGGCACACTCTTCTCTGCGCTGTGCTGCGTCATTTTTCAGAGCTGCCGTACAAAGCATCATGTGCTGAGCGGCAGAAGCCACAGAAGTGTACTCTTTCATGGTTCTGGAAGCTAGAAGTCTGAAGTCAAGGTGTCAGCAGGGCCCGCTCCCCTGGCAGGTTCTAGAGGAGGAAACTTCCTTGCCTCTCCCTCGCTTTCTGGGGGTTCCCATCTCTCTTGGGGTCCCTTGACTTGTAGCTGCCTCCCTCAGCATCTCCTACTAGCTGAATGCCTATGTTTTCTCCTCGTCTCTTAAGGACACAAATCAGTGGTCTGATTCATTCTCATCCAATCATCTTGAATTTGAGAGTGACTCTATTCAACCTGATACAGATTCTACTACCAATAAGGTCCCTTCCAACTGCCTGACTCTGTGAGTAAAACTTTTCTGGGTTTTTTTGAGAATCATTGTTAAACTTTCTACCCAGGTACTTCCTCAAGACACTTGTATAAACTTCCAAACATCTACACCAATTTAAAATCCAGTGCGAACTTGAAAATGCCATTGGTGGTAAAATATTTCAAGAGAAAAAAAGGGCTTTATTTCCTCTGCCATTTTTAAACTTGATAGCTCCTGACTTGTAGACTTCAAGCTCCAGTAGACCCTTCTGAAAAACTACCTATAGAAATCCTGAAATAGAGCGCTCAGAGGAAGAAAACCAAACCCCTTTTTCACTTTCTTTGTCCCAGTGAATAAAGAACTTGGAAGGAAAGTGTTCCAGGCCTTTCCCAGTCACATTCCTTTATGGCCTTTTCTGACTCCAGATCTTTGTGAGTTTCCTTTCCATCGTGTTTCTGATGAGTCCTTTACTGCTTTGCACGACAAAACACAGCAAGCCCCAGAATATGGATGTCTTGTTCTTGGAGGAAAATGGAAAAAGTTCACAAGAAAAGAAAATGACATGAGTGAGTCCATTCTTAGCAATGGTATTCAAAAGTACAGAGATTAGATAATGATGCGATTAGAGCCCATTTCTTTGGTTTTCTGTAATTCCGAACATTTGCTGACTTCTTTGACTGGTTTGGTATTTATTCTTATATCATATCAATTTAAAATCACCCTGTATGCTATGTCCAAGAGGAATGACAAATTATGAAGAAAATGAGTTCTGTGAGGTTTTAAAAAGGACTCTGTGATTTTGACCTGAGATGTTATTATGAGGCCACCCAACAATTCCAGTCTTTTTTCTTCCATCATTTGTGTTCCAAGTGTTTTAAATATTCAAATTGTCTTTCCTCTTATTTCCCTAATGAGAGTTTATTTGCATCCAATACATAATAACGGCCTGGAAATGGCTTTATTCTTGTGCTTTCAGAGAAGTGGGAATGAGGAGCCCAGTTAGGAGGGTGATGCTGTCGACTCCAGGAGGGACGATGCGGACTTAGAGGTGGGTGGAGGTCATGAGAGATGGTGGGAAATTCAGGACACATCTCCAGCTGAAGCCACAGGCTTCGCTAATGCGTCAGCTGATAGTGGAATCCTAAAGAAAGCAAGGACTCACAGATGTCTCTAAGAGTCTGTGAGTGAGGTTTTTGTAAAGTCGAAGCCACAGATCAGTGGCATCAGACTCCTGGAATCAGGGTCTGGGTGGGGTTCAGGTGAAATGTAAGCCAACAATCTTCCTGGGCCAGGAGTTACCTTTACAGCAGCAATTTCAATGCTTCCTATGAAAAGGAATAGATCACCTTGGATTTTATACTGGTTTTCCGAACTGTGTATATACCGCATAAACTAGTTGCTGTTGCTATTTGCTAAGTTGTGTCTCTTTGCAACCCAATGGACGGCAGCACGCCAGACTCCCCTGTCCTTCGCCTTCTCTGAAGTTTGCTCAGGTTCATGTCCATTGAATCGGTGGTGCTATATAACCCATCTCATCCTCTGCCACCCTCTTCTTTTGCCTTCAATCTTTCCCAGCATCAGGGTCTTTTCTGTTGGGTCAGCTCATTGAATCAGGTGGTCAAAGCAATGGACTTTCAGTTTCAGCTTCAGTCCTTCCAATGAATACTCAGGGTTGATTGCCTTTAGGATTGACTGGTTTGATCAGCTTGCTGTCCAAAGGATTCTCAAGAGTCTTCTCCAACACCACAATTTGAAAGCATCATTTCTGCAGTGCTCAGCCTTCTTTACTATCCAACTCTTAGATACGTACATGACTACTGGAAAAACCATAGCTTTGACTATACAGACTTCCGTCGGCAAAGTGATAGGTGTCTCTGCTTTTTCATATGCTGTCTAGGTTTGTCATAGTTTTCCTTCCAAGGAGCAAGTGTCTTTTAATTTCAGGGATTACTTTAAGTTGAAATAGAACTTCTACTTTTTGGCATAGCTTTAGCCCAAGTCATGATTCATGAAAATATTGCTTCGATGGGCATGTTTTTAATTATAATTTTGGGGCATTTATTTCACTGACAGTCGTACACACACACATGTGCATGCATGCACATGTGTGTGCATGCATGCACACACATACACACACACACACAAACCAATCAAACCCATGATTGTGAGAATTACGACATAAGGTTGATACTAACTTTTGAAAAACTGGTCAGTTTTTTAAGTATTAAGAGACAAATAAAATAAGTTCTGGAATATGGCAAAAAATATTATGAAGGTGGCCCACAAATGATCGCAGTTTGAAAAGCAGAGAATCATTCCAAATCTTATCTTCATGCATATGAAAATGACAGGAGAATAAAACTCAAATTCAGTTAGTGAGAAATCGTTCCGATCCACAGTCTACCTACATCTACAAATCAAGGCGACAAACTAGCGTAAAGCTCAGAAATGAAATGACAGAACCTGAGGGGTGGTATGAGCGGTACTCATTCCCCAAATGAAATAATGACTTACTAAAGGAGAGCTGAGTGAGGAAAAACATTGATAATTGTCCAATAAATCTTTCTATAGCCTCCCATTAGTCATCGTAGCGTTTCTGTCTCTTTTGAACCTGCTAAGGAAGAGAAGTGCGGCTCTGCAGACGGGCAAGCTGTTGCCGGAAGCCTTGCAAGGGAGGCACAGGACCACCCGCTTTCCTCTCTCCATCCTCACGGCATCAAGACCGTGAGATGAGATGTTAGCCCGCTGTGCATTGTCCTCTGTCCTCGTGAGGACAGTTGTGAAAGACTCGCTTTCACTGAAATCATGTTTTCTGCACTGGCCTCAGGACCTGTGTCAGTTCAAGCCATCTCCTAAAGACTAAAGGATCTGAGAAGTGCTGAATCTTTCCACCCTTTCCCTCCATCTAAGACCTAAACTGTGGTACTGCGTGTGAACCCATGGTGCCCCTCTGGCTTCACTTGCTCGTTTATTCTTTCATTTATCGAGCGCCTCTTATGCCGAATACTGAAGTAACAGCAGCAGCAGGAACAGCACCCTCCCAGGCTTGGGTCTCGCCATCCAGCACGGGAGAAGGCGCTCATCAGAGCAAGGCACAGAGGACTGGCGGCCGAGTTTGGTGTTATCAAGAAGCCCACAGTGTTGTAACAGTCTGCTCCCTAGTCTTGGGAAGCAGAGAAGACTCTCCTGGAAAAGGCAGTAGGAAGGAGAGAAGTCAACCCATCAGGGAAGGGCATCAGCATGACTGAGCTTCTGGACGTGAAGCACTGATGTGTTTAAACATGAGAAATAGGGGCTTCCCTGCAGTCCAGTGGTTAGGACACTGGGCTTCCCCTGCCAGGGGTGTAAGTTCCATCCCTGGAGAGGGAACTAAGATCCCGAAAGCTGCACAGTATGGCCAAAAGGAAAAAAAAATAAAGATGAGAAAGAAAGTCGCTATGGCCAATGGGTGCTCATGGGGACCAACTGTCCTGGGATGGTTGGCCCAACCGGGAGCTGGCTGGGTCTCGCTGCCTCCCTCCTCAGCCTCCCCACACGGCTGCTTTAGCCTCCTCACACCATGGACGTGGATCAGGCTTCTTACGTGATACTGACTTTCCATGAGACCCACAGCAGTTGCAAAGCTTTTTATGACCTAGCTTGGAAGTCACTTCTGTTGCATTCTGTGGGTCAAAGTGAGTCACAGGCCTGGGGCAGATTCAAAAGCAGTGGAAACAGACTCTTTTTGATGGGAAGAACACCAAAGAAATGTGCGACCATCTTTATTCTTCCAAAGACGCTGCAGGTCGGTTTGCTCCATCCTGTCGTGGTAGGCTTGACTGACAGCAAGACACACACGGCCCTGTGAAAGCAGGCAGAGAGCCATTGCAAGTCTAGCTCAAAAGCACATATTTTAACCAAGGCTTGTGGAAGTCAGGGCTTGGTTCTCATGGGACAACATTTTCTAAGTCCTTTCGAGAACATTACCTTACTCTCTTCACATGAGGAAAACGTCTCACGTGATGGTAAAGAAGGAACAAACCTGGGAGTGAAACCCCAGCTCTAGAGTTTTTATTTGATTTATAGACTCGCTGCAAGCCTAACAAAGTCATCTAAACAGGAAAAAAAAACAAAACATTTTTTTGCCCTGAGTGTCTCCTGCAGTGACTTTGCCGTCTTCTTGCAGAACGCAGCATTTAGGGAAGCCTTACATCCTCCCCTTCCCTAACAGCTCTCGTTCTCCAAAAAGTTCCCAGACGAATCAGAGCTCTCTCAGCTCTTCCTTGTAGAGCCGGGGGTAGACAGCAAATATTTTAGTCTTTACAGATCTCACAGCCTCTGTTCCAACTACTCAACTCTGCCGTTACAGCCACAGGTGATATGTAAACAAGTGGGTGTGCTTGTGTGTTAATAAAACTTTATTTACAGAAACAGGCTATTTGGCCAAACCCCGGGGCCATAGTCTGCCCACTTCTGGGTTATATGACAGCCTCAGTGACGTACAAGGGAAAAGTGCTAAGGGAGACGTGAAGACAAAATATCCTAAGATGAGAGGAAAACTAGCTTCTGCGAGGTGATTAAAAGATTAAAATAATATGGCACAATGCAGAGAACAGGATAAAATATTAGCCGAGGAAAGTTTCAAAATTTCCCAAGCCTGAGGCTGGAAGCCAGAAAAAAAAGGTCTCTTCCAATCCATGCTGAATTTGCACTTTTCAGTCCCAGCAGGTTTTCTCCCTGTTTTAATGTCAACTCTGAACATTTATGGGCTTCCCTGGTGGCTCAGCTGGTAAAGAATCTGCCCGCAACGCGGGAGACCTGGGTTCGATCCCTGGGTTGGAAAGATATCCTGGAGGAGGAAATGGCAGCCCACTCCAGCGTTCTTGCCTGGAGAAGCCCATGGACGGAGGAGCCTGGTGGGCTCCAGTCCCTGGGGTCGCAGGGTCGGACGCGACTGGGCAAGCGGCAGCAGGAGCGGACCCTTCAGGATGAAGGCAGAGCCCCAGGGGGTCCTTTTCTCGTGACAGGAGTTCAATTCATGCAGGAGGTCAGATTAACTCAGTGTTTTCCAAAATGTAAAACGTACACCTCTGGTAATAAGTGAAAATACCTGAGGTAATAAGATTAATGGACTCTTTTATTTGAATTGTCCATTTATTCATTATAAAACTTATTTTAATATGTATTTTAAAATATATAAAAATATAACTGCCACATGGAAACTGTCGCTTCACAGATGCTGCTTAGAACAAGCTAAATATTCCAATTACATTTTTTAAGTGAGTTGATATAAAGTTGCTAAAGAAAAATAATTTAGAGGTGATCAAAAGTATGGAAAAATTGTGGAAAAATATTCTTTCTTGGGAAATGCTGGATTCAATATTTCCTATTCTACCTTGCTTACTCAAACACCAGAATAAGCCCCTGGTGAAGACAGGGACCACGGGGTCCTCTTTTTTTTTTTTTTGCTTCTTGTCTGTTTTGCCTTTTTCATCGCTTTTACCTAACACAGTGCTTGCTGCATAAAAGGCCATCAATACACAGAATGAGAAAGCAAGTTAACAAAGTTGTCATTCAAATTACTGGGTTAATTTTGAGTCATGGAAAGTAACGTGACACAGACTCAAGAACATAGAATTTCAGAGGCTCCTCAGCACATTCAGAAGTTCATGGAGCGGAAGAGATGAGCTGGTTTAAAATCAGTCAATTAACAGTGGACAGTCTCTTGGGATGTCTTTGCCAAGAGAAGCCCAATGGTGCCATAAATCAGTCTCTCTAACTGAAGCAATGTTTTAGGAACTAAACAGCAATTAAATAAAATGGGAAAGTTTCTAAGAGACACCTTTGACACTAGGGGGGGAAAGTCAAAACAACCCCATGAGTCTATGGGGGAAAATGGCTTTCTTCCAAGGGGCTTGCTGGTTAATAATCATCAAAGACATCTGTGATTAAAATCCTCTTCCTTCCAGAAGCTTTATGATCGTGCCATAGATTTCCCTCATGTAAGATCATACGCCAAAGTGGAAAAATCACTGAGGTGTCAAAAATGTAGCAAACCATGGAAAAAGAACTTGGAAAGGGAACATGTAGCAAAAAGTTTTGGCCTGTCCAAAACCAGTCTTGAGAAACCAGTTCCCAAAAATAGCCACTGTTTACCCAATGAAAGTAATTCAGGTCATTTCAACGTCACTGCCACCAGCTTCAAGGAAAGACACACTTGAAGGCTGATCAAGTGTGTGTGTGTGTGTGTGTGTGTGTGTGTGTGTGTGCGCGCGCGTGCGCTATGAAAGGTTTATCTAAAACTTAGTCAGTTCTTCTATCCCAGTGTTTCCAAACGTGCAGGACTTCTACTATTTTCAGCAGAGGCGGTTTTAGGTAACATGTGGCAGGGCCGGACTTCCCCTAGCAGTTACGTACTATCTCACGTGTGTGTGTGACCGACCCTGCGACCCTACGGAGTGCAACCCCGCAGGCTCCTCTGTCCATGGGATTCTCCAGGCAAGAAAACTGGACTGGGCTGCCATTTCCTCCTCCAGGGGATCTTCCCGACCCAGGGATCCAACCTGAGTCTCCTACTCTCCTGCGTTGGCAGGAGGGTTCTTTACCGCTAGCTCCATAAATAAAAATACATCTCCTGCCCCCATGATATTATGAACTGTTCCCTAGAACAAGGCGAAGCTTCTTAAAGGCATGTTAATTTTTCTGAAAGGAATTTTAAGGAAACAATTGAACACAGGGATAGCTCTCAGACATGGTAAAATTCAAGAAGTTTTTTCCCAGATTGTTGAGAGTCGTGAAGCCCTAGTCTATACAGAGCTGAGACTGTTTCTATTAATAACAGACAAGGCAAAAGAGAAGTCCGCATCCTTCATTTAATAAAATATAATGAAAATAGTAATAGGCAGAGAGGGTGGGTATGCAGAATTCACTTTTCAAGCTTTGATCAATCCAGATTAATTACCCAACTGATTGGTTTAATTGAAAAATAACCTTCATTGCTAACATTTAACTGAGCAAGCAGGTAACCTCTTTTTTGGAGATTTAAAAGGGATTATTTATGTGAAGTCTCACGAGAGTGCCAGTTATTCATGTTTCCATTTTTTAATAATAATGACTATTGTTATTATTGTATTAGTTTTATTAGGAAATCTTCTCTATCCCAAGGAAGGACGAAATATTTATAATACAAGAGTGATGACTGTGCTGCTTCCGTTAATTCTGATTATATTTCAAGCCCATCCTATGCAGACTCTTGTGTGCCCCCCTTACGCTGAGGTTGGGGATGAGTGAAGCCAAAGATCAGCTGAGAAAGTCTTTTACCAAATCAATTGTTTATGCCAGGCCCCTTGGGTTTCTCTGTAACTACTCTCCAAACAAAGGGAGACAGTCACGGGGTGAAAGGAACTGGAGGAAAAGGGACACAAATCAAAGAGTCGTCCCGGTGTTATCCCACCGCCCGAGCCAGTGCAGTGGATGCAAGAGACGCGGGTGGCATCCCTGGGTCGGGAAGATCCCCGGAGGAGGGCACGGCAACCCACGCCAGTACTCCTGCCTGCAGAATCCCATGGACAGAGGAGCCTGGCGGGCTACATACAGTCCACAGGGTTGCAAAGAGTCAGACAAGACCTAGCAACTAAAACAACAAGAGCAATCCCTACTTTCCAGGGCTCTTGAAAGACTGTCTCTGTAAGCGCTTCATATACCAGAAAGACTACATGGGTATCAGGCATGGTTTTACTTACAGTTTGCAATCAACCTGAGCACACCCCTAAAGCTGGTGCCTACCCTAGTTCAGTGGAGGCGGATGAATCTGCATGACTTTTATTTTACAACTGCCTGACTGTTTCTTACAAAAAACCAAACATGCACTATTCCCATTTCCTCCAAAATACCTCATTTATTTAAGCTTGCTTGTTATTTCAGGTCTGGAAGTTTACCATGATAAATGATTAGCTATTCCCTTAATATAATTTCAGGAGGTAACTAAACGGCTTAGGCTTCCTGAAGAAGCCAGATCTAATATGTGCAATTTGAAGCCTTCCCAGAACGCTCTCGGGAGGATGTGGGAATCCACCCGAGACTCTGCTCAGCCTTTTCACCACGTTGGAAACCCGAAGCAGTCAGAGCGACGCCCCTGGGAACGCGCCCGTGACCTTGGCCAAGGGAGGTGTGAGCGCCAACCAGGTTCCCCGAGGAGCCATGAGATGGAGGGTTTCCTTCCAGAAACACAGGGAAATTTATGTCAGGGGCTCACTGTTGGGAGCTGTGAGTCGGCTCTTGCTTACAGACAAATAGCAGGAAGGGATGAGAATGGGAGAGAGGAAGACATTCATTACAGTTGGCGAGAGGTTTGATCCGGGCTGGAAACCCCAGAAAGAAGGAAAGCGAAACTAAGCCCCAGAAGGATTCGTGAATAGAGCCACCCCCCTCAGCCACATGCGGCCGTATTTGTCCAAATCAAACTAAGATGAGAACACAGCATCTTTAACGATTGCATTTTTTGGTGGAGAGAGCATCAGACACTCCATATCTTCTCTCTTTTTTTTTTCAATGTATTTTTTTTAATTCAAGGATAATAGCTTGACAATATTGTGCTGCTTTCCGTCATAATCACCATTAGTCAGCCACAGGCGTATATATGTCCCTCCCCCTTGTGGCTCCCTCCCCATCCCACCCCTCTAGGTTGTCACAAAGCACCGCACACCATCTTTACAGCTTCACTTTTGTAACACCCCTGAAGCCCTGCCAGAGTAGCGGCTGTGAGCTGTGTGCTGACTTTGCCATCTCCAGTCCTGACAGCTAGTCCCAGGCTTACCCCTTCCCAGCTGTGTGACTTCAGAAAAGGAGCCTGACCCCTCTGGGCTTGTGTTCAATATTACAAAATGATTGCACAGTGCCTGTTTTGTCCAGCTATAAGTCAAAACACTCCCTGACCAGAAAACAGACACAGTGATGAGCCAGGTCGCCTCTGCTTTACTCAGCATCTTCAAATCAACTTTTAAACCACGAGTTCAGTTCAGTTCAGTTCAATC
Organism: Cephalophus harveyi; assembly: GCA_006410635.1. Lineage (NCBI taxonomy): Eukaryota > Metazoa > Chordata > Mammalia > Artiodactyla > Bovidae > Cephalophus > Cephalophus harveyi. The sequence continues at coordinate 299,517 of SJYT01048987.1, forward strand.
TCTCAGTCGTGTCCGATTCTTTGCGACCCCATGAATCGCAGCACGCCAGGCCTCCCTGTCCATCACCAACTCCCGGAGTTCACCCAAACCCATGTCCATCAAGTTGGTGATGACATCCAACCATCTCATCCTCTGTCGTCCCCTTCTCCTCCTGCCCCCAATCCCTTCCAGCATCAGGGTCTTTTCCAATGAGTCAACTCTTTGCATCAGGTGGCCAAAGTATTGGAGTTTCAGCTTTAGCATCATTCCTTCCAAAGAACACCCAGGGCTGATCTCCTTTAGGATGGACTGGTTGGATCTCCTTGTGGTCCAAGGGTCTCTCAAGAGTCTTCTCTAACACCACAGTTCAAAAGCATCAATTCTTCAGCACTCAGCTTTCTTTATAATCCAACACTCACATCCATACACAACCACTGGAAAACCCATAGCCTTGACTAGACAGACCTTTGTTGGCAAAGTAATGTCTCTCCTTTTGAATATGCTGTCTAGGTTGGTCATAACTTTCCTTCCAAGGAGTAGCGCCTTTTAATTTCATGGCTGCAGTCACCATCTGCAGTGATTTTGGAACCCAGAAAAATAAAGTCTGACACTGTTTCCACTGTTTCCACATTTATCTTTCATGAGGTAATGGGACCAGATGCCATGATCTTAGTTTTCTGAATGTTGAGTTTAAGCCAACTTTTTCACTCTCCTCTTTCACTTTCATCAAGAGGCTTTTTAGTTCCTCTTCATTTTCTGCCATAAGGGTGGTGTCATCTGCATATCTGAGGTTATTGATATTTCTCTCAGCAATCTTGATTCCAGCTTGTGCTTCTTCCAGCCCAGCGTTTCTCATGATGTACTCTGCATAGAAGTTAAATAAGCAGGGTGACAATATACAGCCTTGCCGTACTCCTTTTCCTACTTGGAACCAGTCTGTTGTTCCATGTCCGGTTCTAACTGTTGCTTCCTGACCTGCATACAGATTTCTCAAGAGGCAGGTCAGGTGGTCTGGTATGCCCATCTCTTTCAGAATTTTCCACAGTTTATTGTGACCCACACAGTCAAAGGCTTTGGCATAGTCAATAAAGCAGAAATAGATGTTTTTCTGGAACTCTCTTGCTTTTTCCATGATCCAGCGGATGTTGGCAATTTGATCTGTGGTTCCCTGGTAGCTCAGAGGTTAAAGCATCTGCCTGCAATTCGGGAGATCTGGGTTCGATCCCTGTGTCGGAAGATCCCTTGGAGAAGGAAATGGCAACCCACTCCAGTATTCTTGCCTGGAGAATCCCATGGACGGAGAAGCCTGGTGGCTACAGTCCACCGGGTCACAAAGAGTCGGACAGGACTGAGTGGCTTCACTTTCACTTTTCACTTTCCTCTGCCTTTTCTAAAACCAGCTTGAATATCTGGAAGTTCACGGTTCACGTATTGCTACAGCCTGGCTTGGAGAATTTTAAGCATTACTTTACTAGTGTGTGAGGTGAGTGCAATTGTGCAGCAGTTTGAGCATTCTTTGGCATTGCCTTTCTTTGGGACTGGAATGAAAACTGACCTTTTCCAGTCCTGTGGCCACTGCTGAGTTTTCCATATTTGGTGGCATATTACGTGCAGCACTTTCACAGCGCCATCTTTCAGGATTTGAGGTTATCATAAAATTGCATAAATTGCAATAAAATTGCATAAATTATCATTAAATTGATAATTTAAATTATCATTAAATGGCATTTGTTTCAGTTGTTCATTTACTAAGCTGAGTCCAACTCTTTTGAGAACCCAGGGACTGTAGCCCGCCAGGCTCCTCTGTCCATGGGATTTCCCAGGCAAGGATACTGGAGTGGGTTACCATTCCCCCCTCCAGATCTTCCCCACCCAGGGATCAACCCGCCTCTCCTGCATTGGTAGGCAGATTTTTTTTTTTTTTTTTTTTTTACTGTTGAGCCAGCAGGAAAGTCCCAAAACGACATTATATTTGCTCATATTGAAAAATAAAAAGAACCCACCCTGAACTCATTATCCAGGAAAAGTATTCCATGCACAGTAGGAACAATGGGAAACAGCAGGCAGGAAGGAGACAACCCTTTCTGAAAAAGGATCTTCATTGTTTTGGAATGTCACGTTACTACTTCCAAGAGTTCAGCTTCTCAAAAATAAGAAATAAAGGAAAACTCAGAAGCTAGTATTGCACATCCAGGTTGGCTAAGTAGATGGGTTCACCGTCATAAGTAGAAAAAAGCGAATTAACGTGTGATGGAGACGCACTCCCGAGGACCGGCCCTGCGCGCCTCCACGTGGGAAAGCAGGTCACAGCCCCAAGCTGGGGAGGAGGGCGCGCGCTTCGCAGTGAGAGGAGCGTGGAGACCCTCGCCGTCGTGGGGAGTGTCTTAATATTGCCCTCGTCCCCTCTCCCCACGGAGGCGTCTTTAAGGTCGCCAGTGAACCGGGGCTTTTATCCGGGATCCCCAAACAGAGTCAGGCGATAACTGGTCCACCGGGAGCTCCCTGCATGCGTTCCATCAGTTTGATTTACCGCCTCCTCGGGCGCTGGGCAGTCTCTGCCTAAGGCAGGAAGGAACTCAGGACTTCTGAAGTGGCGAAAAGAAAGCTCCGGAGGCTAGGATCTAGCGAGCAAAACAGGGGAGTGGTCCAGACAAGCAGGCGAGGAAAGGAGGAAACTCATCGCGGGGACCCCGCGCGGACGCCGCGCCTGCGCGTCACCGAGGCAGCCTCGCCCTCATCGTATTTCATCCCCGCATCCACCAGCCCCTACATGAGCCCGGCCTTCTGCCACCAGAGGAGGCGGGACCCGCCCGCATTTAGCCAGAACCCACAGCTGGGGTCTAAGCGTGGCCTGAGACTCCACTGCAGTGACAAGGTGCTGTATTTATACAAGTCTTGCTCCAGTATTTCTAGGCCCACTGTTTAGAAACACACAGAGAGGGGAGAAAGAAAGAGCATAAATATGGAAATCAAATGTAAAAACTTCTGGCTCTTGCAACCAGCTTCCTAGGGGAATTTTCCTGTGTTCTTTCCACTTCTTCCACTCAGCGGAATGACTGCTAGTCATTAAGGAAATCTGTGAGGAGCTCACGGTACAGGAATCGTACACCAAGGCTCCATCCTCATTTGCATATCCCATTTTTTGATTGGCAGCTGTACATGAAATGCCATATCAGTTGAAAGTATGTTGTGAGCTGGCACTAATGATCCCATAGCTCCAGGGAAACCTGCCATATTGTAATTTGGCTATCAGGCATGAAAGAAATAATTCTAAGTGCCAGCAATGCAAGACTGAATAAATGTTTCACTGCTGTGGGTTGCCAAGGGTGACACTTCTGATTTAGTATAAACGAATGCCCCGTTGCCTTTGGGGTACTGAGAGTTTGCATTGTAGCTGAGCTGTGTGTATAAAACATTAGTCTAAGAAAATGGCTTCGGTGTGAGATGGGGAACAGAGGCCTGCTCCCAGAAGGCGGTGGAATGTTTACAACTAATCACGGGATGAAAGGGTTTTGCTCCCTTCCATAATGACAGGCAAACAGGATTTGCTTTTCCTGGGACGGAGAATAATGGTTACGCTAACTCTGCCTCGCCTCGCCTTTTTTTTTTTTTTTTTTTTTAATGAAATGCTCTTTTGTAAAGAAAATCACATCTGTTTCCTTTTATATATGAAAGGGATATAAATTCTTTTCTTCCTCCCTCTGTGTGACTAGCCCGCTGGTGCACCTTGGAATTAAATAACCCTTTCTGATGTCATCCGGATTTCAGAGGTCGAGAAATGTGGCCGTCACCTCCTTCTTCCTGGCTTCTGGCTTCACACACCCGCCCGAGCAGAGAGGGGCTTTAGAAGTGAGGCGCGGCCACTCTCGCTTGCATTTCCATTAAGATCCCGATGCAAATGTCCAGCGTATCTAGCTCCACAGCATCTCACTTTCTGCTACAAACACCCCACACATCCCCTGTATGCAGTGCAGAAAACTGTTGTCTGAGAACACTGCCTTCTTGGAGGAAACGACCCAGGAAGTTTGCCCCTTCCCGTGGTCTTTGTTAACCATCCGGGTCCTGGCTTTAGGATCCCGTTAAGATCTGGTTCACTTTCCCTTGATTCTGCATGGGGATATTCTTCAGAGATGGTCTCTAGTTTGGGACTTCTTTCCTTGGACATCCTTAAAGTACAGATTCAGGAAGCTGTTAGAACAGAACAGTGATCATGGAAAACACTACGATCATTTTGCAGTAACGACAGTAGTCCCTGGGGGTGTAAATCAAATCAAGTTTGGGGGGTGTTCAGACCTCTTATTCGCAATTCTCTGGAAAATTGAGGAAAAAACAGCCTGACTCTGCTCCCTTCTTGTTCTAAACATCATTATTGCACCTCGCCAGTGTCGGTGGATTTGGCAAAAATGGTAGTGGAAAGCTAAGAATACGTGAAAAAGTAAAATTAGGAGTATGCAGATTACCCATCTCTACCAAACCCCCTGAAGAGACTCCCTTCACACCGGTCCTGTGAGCAGGGCCACCGTTGCCGTCTTGCCACTTCGAGAACATGGTAAAGACTCACTAATAAGAAACGAATACTTGGGGGGCTTGTCCTATGTGCTGAAGAAGAAGGTATATGCTTTTAATACACTGTGAGATCCCACCAGATATAACATCTCACAGTGTTCCTATTCAGTAGGGGAAGAACTTTAAAACTGGAAATAGGATACAGGAGATGGTAATTAAAATTCATATTTTCGATGCCTTATTTGAAATGCAAATGATTGGGCATTTGCTCTGCAGCAGACTTTCAGGAGACAAAATTAAATGAGGCAGGGCCTGCGTCTTCAACTGGCCCAGAGTCCAGTGGGCAATGGCACTCACCACAACACACACACACAACAAAATCTACCGTGATGACACAGGCACTTAGAGGGCTGTGAGAAAAATGGGTCCCGAGCCAACAACTGTGGTCACGCACACACACACAAAATGCCGGTTTAGAAATAACACACAGCAAGTGACATGCTCTTCTCCAGAACTTTCAAAGAACAGTGTGGGGGGAAAAGTTTTTCTTTAATTTTGTATCGACACGAGATGGTGGATGTTCACTAAACTTACTGCGATAATTGTGTGTGTGAGTCCAGTCATGGTGCTGTCCACCTTCAACTTACACGTTGTGGTTGTCTAGTCGCTAAGTCATGTCCAGCTCTTTGTGACCCCCGTGGACTGTAGCCCACCAGGCTCCTCTGTCCATGGGATTCTCCAGGCAAGAATACTGGAGTGGGTTGCCGTTTCCTTCTCCAGGGGATCTTCCCGACCCAGGGATCAAACCTGCGTCTCTCGCATCTCCTGCATGCTTAGGCAGATTCTTTACTACTGAGCCACCAGAAAAGCACCAACGTACACAGCGCCAATATGTCAACTGCATCTCAGTCAAACTGGAAGGAGAAAAAAAAGAACCTAGGACTTCGATTTAACTCCAGAAAGCCTCAGTGTGCACCTTTGTGCCTGGTTCTATGTTTAAGGAATTTTCATGTATGTTACCTAGCTTAATTCTTTCAATGGTAAATTAGTCAGTGATATTAAAATTATGCAGGGTCAGTGTTAAAACAAAATGAAGTGAACTCTGCAGGCAAGTAGGGACACACTGTTTCCCATTTGTGTTCAGAGATTTTCTAAACATACAAGTGTTTGAAGGCCCAGGCGTCGCATATAGAGTTTCCTAGCATTCTTCCTTCAGTGTAACTCAATACTTCTTAAACATTAGTGGTTATAAAAAGTGACTAAACAGAGCTGACTCAACAAAACCACTCATACTATATTTAAGACAGATTAAAGGAATTTCCCAAGGGTAAGTTTATTTTATGTACTTTTTGCTATAAACTGACCTAAAGACCAACTCTTCTATGATAATCTCCCCACTGCCTGAGGAAAGGGACATGAGGGCCCAGAGCAAACTAAATCTAATTCCATGTTAGTCTAGAGTAGAATAGTCATGGGAGACTTCATGGAGGAGGTGACTTTCCAGAATGTGTAAATTAGGAGAGAGAATTCCAGGCAGAAGGGCCAGGACAAGCAAATGCCAGGAGGTGGCAGAGCAGGCATGCTTTGGGTTGAAAGGCTGGAGGCAGCGTAGTGAGAGAGAGAGCGCTGGGAAGGTGGGCAGATGGCCACGCTCTGCCGTTTGGCACATTATGGCGTTGGCTCCTTAATTGCTTTTCTAAAAAATTAATTTATCTATTTTTGGTTGCCCTGGGTCTTCACTGCTGCCCAAGGGCTTTCTCCGGCTGCCGTGAGTGGGCGCCACTCACTGGGGGGTACTCATGGGGGCTTCTCTTGTTGCAGGGCACCTCGGCCTGCAGCACATGGAGTTGACAGCGTCAGTGTCCGGCTCCAGGCTGTGTGGGCTCGGCGCACTGGCTCCGTGGCCCTGCTGCAGGCGGCATCTTCCCAGACCAGGGAGCCGGCCCGTGTCCCCTGCCCTGGCTGGTGGGTCCCCATCCTCTGCAACACCAGCGAGGTCCACCACTTGCTTGTTTCAAAATCTCTAGACCCGTGGGTTTTCATCTGGGGTGAGTTGACCCCAGAGGAGCCTCGACAATGTCGAGAGATACTTTAGTTGTCATAATCAAGACAGGCAGTATTGCTATTAGTGACTGGAGATCAGGGATGCTACTAAATATCCAGCGATGCACAGGGCGGGCCCCCACGACGAAGAATTCTCTGACCTGAAACGTCACAATGCTAAGGCTTCCCCGGTGACTCAGCGGTAAAGAAGCCACCTGCCAGCGCAGGAGACTCGGGTTGGATCCCTGGGTCGGGAAGATCCCCTGGAGGAGGGCATGGCAACCCACTCCAGTGTTCTTGCCTGGAGAATCCCATGGACAGAGGAGCCTGGCAGGCTACAGTCCAGGAGTTGGACACGACTGAGCAACCAAACAGCAAAGCCTGGAAAAGGTGCGGTGGGCCACTTGCTGTTCGCGTCCAGATTGTTCTGGAGTCTTGCAGGTAGATGAAAAGCTGATTTAAGCTTTGTACCTTGGAATAAGGATGTCTCAGGACAAATATTTATTTGGAATTCCTGTTTCCTTTTGAGCTGGGTATGGGGGTAGGCAGGGGAGAGAGTGACTTTAGAGAGGAAATATTAACCTTGCAAATGCGCACATTTTCAATTCACATCCTAGTGACAGGCTACAACTTTTAATCAGTATAAAATGATTTTCCGGGAGAGTAAATGCTTATTTTCACTGTCTTGATGTTGGCACTGGATTACTTGGTATTAATCCCAGGGTGACGCTGTCACATTTGGAAGCCGCGAGATTTATTTGGGTGTCTTGTGGGGCCAGGGGCAGCCTTCAGTTTACATCCTTGATCTTGGAGAATTTAAATAATAGAGCTGTTTCTCTCTATACACCAGTGGTGTGGAAAGGAAGTTATCCACCCAGGACAAATTCCAAGAGCCGGGCAAAGATGAGAGAAGGGAGGGTGGGGATATCAGCGCCAAATTCCTTATCCACCCAGTGCTCAGCAGCAAACAGCAGGCACTTATTAAATGCCAACTGTGTGCTTCTCAGTTGGCACAAGACAGCAAGAGCTCTGAGAGCTGTCCCATAGGTTTTGGTGAACATTTTTCCAGCGTTTTCTTCCAAGTGGACCCACGCTATGAGGCTCGGCTTCATATAACTGTGCTGACTGAATTTGCCATTGTTAGCTCTCATCCATGGCTTTTATCTAGAGCAGAGGCCAGCAAACTTTTCCTGTAAGGGCCAAATAGTAAATATTTTTAGTTTGCTAGCCATATGGTTTCTTTTGCAACTAGTTAGGCCTGACATAGTATGAAAGCAGCCGTAGATGATGTGTAAACAAATGAGCATATTTGTTTCCAATCAATATGCTGTGTGCCAATAAAACTTTATTTACAAATTAGGCAGCAGGGCCGGATTTGTCCCAGAAACTATAATTTATCAGCCTCTGATGGAGAGTACCCAGTATCATATTTTTAAAGTCGTTGCCTTTCAAATACGTAAGCCATCCTACTAAAAATCATACACATTTTCTTATGTTTCGAATCAATAATTTCACATCTCAGAATCCAGTCCTAAGAATATCTTTGGATTTTTACATATAAGTTTTTGTACAAAGATATTCACACTGGTCTTACTTGAAATAATAAAAACAAGGAAGCCATCTTGTTGATCAATAAGAGGGCATCGGAGAAATCTCGCTCCGGCATCAGAGAAATCTCGCTCCATCATAGAACAATGGAATTCGGGGCAGTCTTTGAAAATGATCATTCTGAAAAGTCTTAATGATGTATAAGATATGAAGTCGAGAAAAACTGAGATAGAAACTGTACACAGAGTTTCATCCCAATTAAGTTTAAATCTGCATATTCATAGAAAAAGACTAGAAGGAAAAACACCAAATTGTTAAGTATGGTTATCTCTGAATGGTGAGATTATGGGACGATTTTTCTTAAAATTAATCCCAGCATGGGGTTAATAAGAGGGCGTGTACTGACATCCAACAGATTTCGCTTTGCTATTTCACCGCCTTGGGCAGATGACCTTTACAAGGTTACTTCAGTGCTCTGAGCCTCATTTTACTTCTTTTTAAAACACATGTAGCATCTAACTTGCCAGATTGTTGTGAAGCTAAATAATGTTATATATATAAAATGCCCAGCAGAGTGCTTGTAACATAGTACATACCCGACAAGTGGTAGCTGTTAATATCACTATCCTTTGTTCTGAGCAGTTTTGTATTTGCTTATGGTGATATTACACTAATTTTTCAAGGGATAAAATTTCCCAGAACTACACGCACATGCACAAATCTAAAACCATCAGAACTGAGGTCTGTAGCCTGTTTCACAATATTGCACCCATTTCGATGTCCTGGCTTTGACACAGTCCTAACAGCTACGAGACTGATGCACCGTTAGGGGAAACCGGGGGATGGACAGACGGAACTCCATCTTTGCAACTTACTGTGAATCTGTAATTGTTTTAAATTTAAAAAATTTAAAAACACCTTAACTGTTTTACAAATCCCAGCTGCTCCCATAATTCATATTTGGTCTCCTTTATAAGAGGTAACCTGAGGTTTCGCAAGACTGCTCTTCTTTGGTCAATCGGAAAGTCAGTGGAGGGGGTTCCCCTGCTAGTTCAGTGGTCAGGACTCAGTGTACCGCTGCGGGGGCCGTGGATCAGACTCCTGGTCAGAGAGCCGAGCCATATGACACAGCCAAGAAAAAGCCCAGAAAACCAGCAGGGAAAAAATCAACTCACCACACACCCAGGACTCTCCCAGGTGTTGGCCAGGCCTCTCAGCTTGTCCTGTGTTTCATGGGTTGATGTCCCCTCAACAAGGAACGTGGCCTCTGAGGTTTACAGGGAAACTGCTGTCCCTATTAAACATCTAATAACATATTCTTCTTAGTTTTATTATTTTCACATGAACTATTAAAACTGAAAGTAAGCTTTATATAAATAGAGACAACTGGCTTAGAGTTGGTAGTTACAGCTAGCCTTGCCAAAAACTCAAGTCTTTGATTCAATAAATATTTGTCGAATGTCCACTGTGTTCTAGGTGCTGGAGATGTGCTAGTGAACTAGGCTGGACCAGCTTCTGTTCTTGAGGGACGTGGTTCAGGTCACACAGCAATTGGCTGCAGCCTGAGCTCTCCCACTTGCTTGCCATGCGCCTTAAAAAGCTCCTTAGGGGACTTCCCTGGCGGTCCAGTGGTTAAGAATCATCCTTCCCACGCAGGGCATGTTGATTCCATCCTGGCTGCAGAACTAAGGTCCCACGAGCCACGGGGCATCTAAGCCTTCCTGCACACAACTAGAGAAAGATTGAACACTGCAATAAGAACACAGTGCAGCCAAACATAAAAATTAAAAAAAGAAAAAAAGCTACTTAGGTGTTAACCTCCTCTATGAAATAGGCTTTTGGCTTTGTATCAGGATGACAAACACATACTCCCTAACTCCGCTTCTTGTATACAAGGCAGACATCACTAATCAATCACACTGTTCTTTCCTCTGAGTTTCGAGGAAAACAGACTTTGGAATCCTTCAGAACAAACTGGCACTATGGGCGTTTGTAGGATGTTCGTTTAGCAGCACCTCTGGCCTCTCCCACCTGGATGCCTGCGGCGTACACTGCCCCCAAGCCTGGTGTGAGGCTTCCCCGGGGACTCAGCAGTAAAGATTCTGCCTGCCAACGCAGGAGACTCAGGTCCCATCCCTGGGTCGGGAAGATCCCCTGGAGGAGGAAGTGGGAACCCACTCCAGTATTCTTGCCTGGGAAATGCCAAGGACTGAGGAGCCTGGAGGGCTACAGTCCATGGGGTCGCAAAAGAGTCAGACGCGACTTAGTGCCTAAACAACAATGCCCATTGTGACAGCCAAGCCTGTCTCCAGGCAGTGCCTGAACAGAAAAACCGCCCTAGTTGAACTGACTACTCTCAACACAGCCACTGATTAGAGCTCAGAGCTAACGAAAGTTATTTGCCATCTCAGGCCCAGTGAATTTCTCCAGACTTCTTCTGATCCTTACCTGCAATGCAGGAGACCCAGGTTCAGTCCCTGGGTCAGGAAGATCCCCTGGAGAAAGGAATGGCAACCAACTCCAGGTTTCCAGGCTGGAGAATTCCATGGACAGAAGAGCCTGGTGGGCTACAGTTCATGGTATTTCAAAGAGCTGGACACAACTCAGGGACTGCGCTTGCCTTACTTAATATTCTATGACTCCATCAGTTTAGAAACGTGAGCCACATTGCTCTTTTTCAATAATCTAGAGGAAACAAAATTTTCTGATAAGGAAACTGAGGCACAAAGAAGTTAAGTAACTCCCTCAGGGTGTATGTCATTCGAGGCAAAGTTAAGATGCAAACTGACGGCCTGAGGCCACGGCGCCCTGTCCGTTGTGGGTCTATCGCGAGTGACTTGACCTAAAAACGCAGACGATCTGTAAGTCATTCAGGAGCGTGGACTCGTCAGGAAGTATTTGCCTGCAAGACATGGACAAATGAGCACTATTCACTAAAGAAACCAATCAGAAGTAGAGCCTCATAGATAACGTGAATAAAAACCCAAATTCTGCATTCAGGAAGCTTCCTAGAGTATGTGTGTGTTGAGAGATTGGGGCGAATACATACATAAATTCTAGTACAGACATCAGCTCATTAAGGTCAGGCCAGTTTTGACCCAGGTGTTGTACTCAGGAGAAATGCCCATCCATCACATAAAGATATTTGTAGAACAATATAAATCCTTACTGCAGCCTCTCCCCACATGCCAAAGGCGTGAGAACATCCATTCATTACAAACTACTTCTTGATTCTTTCTATTCATCCACTTCCCCCAGAGCTTCACTTTGCATGAAATACCAAGGGTCCCTAGCAGCTCACCAAAACTGAGCCATCACCAAAACCGCCTCCATCTCAGGCTCCTGGGGTCTTGCTTTTTGCCACTTCCTCACCTTCAGGTTGCCTTTGCACATGTAACTTCTCTGCTTTTTGATTGTAAATGACTCAAGATAGCACTGGTTTCTTTAAATACTCCCTTCACCTATTTTCCAGACTTCCCTGGGGGTCCAGTGCCTAAGACTCCACATTCCCAATACGGGGGCACAGGTTCGATCCCTGGTCAGGGAACTAAGATTCCACATGCCACAGGGCATGGCCCCCCGCCCCCCCAAAAAAACAGGCTTAGTAAACAACAAGACTGAGGAGCCTGCAGGTAGAACAAAGTTCTCTCAACACAGAGAAGGTAAGAGGCTTTAACTCCTGTTGTGGGGAAGGAGAGTTCGATCCTGTATGATAGAAAATGGATGGATATAAAGAATACACCCAGACAGCATTCAACCAGATAAATGAAATAATATCTGCCAAAGCACTTCAAAAAGTGCAAAGCACAATATTAATACACGGTATTGGAGAAGCAGTTCCTAGAATAAGAAAAATGTGATTTTTCGATGAATCTTGAAGAATTGATGGACTCTGGACCTGTCGAAGGAGAGGTGATGAGTGTGTAAAGGAGAAGAAGGTCCAGCTGGCAGCAGAAGCAATGATTCTGTGCAAGAAAGGGTTGGGTGTGTTCAGAGAGCCCAGATCAGTCTGTAAACTCAAGCTTCTTAAGCTTATTTCCTGTCTGGGGCATTCTGCGACACGTTTCCAAATGGAAAACTCATTCCCAGTTGAGCTGGCCAAATATCTTGAATAAATAATGCAGAAATGATTAAGACATTTTCCAGAGGACCCCAACATTTCCTGCCTTGACAACGGGGCTGGATTTGACATCAACTAACTCAGAAGGTTAAAAATAAAATCTGTGGCCAATTTAAGCTTCCCTTGCAACGGTTTTTCAATAATCTAAGGCTAGAGACAATACTTGGAGTCAGCTTCTGCAGACCATCTTGACTTCGTTCATTAGGTCATGAGCGTGGCCAAGGGGATATGCCATCGGCAGCTCACTGTCCTGGACGGTGGGAATAGGAAGGAACGTGGAAACAAATGATGACTTCATTGGTCCAGCTGTGGATGTTAAAAGAAGAGGGTGCTTTTACTTTATTTTCTTTTTTGGCCACACCACGCAGCATTCAGGATCCTACTTCCCCGACTAGGGATTGATCCTGTGCCCGCTACAGGGAGGTGTAGAGTCTCAACCACTGGACCTCCAGGGATGTCCCAGAAAGGAGGCTTTTAAAAAAGGAAAGCTTCCAATAACATGCTAGGTGACCCCGGGTTCATCAGAGTGACACAAGTTAAGCAGTGTTAAGGATCTTGAAGGGGAAAAAAAATATATATATATATATCAGCTCACATGTGAACAGTGTTTCCTGAACCCCAGCTACCACCCTACTCATTTATTCTTGACAATGACCCTAAACGATGCGGGCGTCCAACTCCACGGCACAGGCGAAGGAGTTGAAGTGGAGGAAGTCAGGTTACCTGCCCAGCTCACACAGGAAGAGGAAGAGTCAGTAGGCACGTTGTCTAAGAAGCCTCCAGAGACAGTGACCAGGAGAGAATATTGGGAAAACCCCTGCGCCCCCAAGACCCTAAAAAAATGCAGAAGCCAGAGCAGAGCCACCACATCATATCCAGGAAGACTGCTTGTCTCGTAACAAAAGGTAGAAAACCAGGGCCTGAACAAGGGGCTCTCACTCCCAGGAATCAATCCGTCTTACGGGCACCAGCTTTCTCATTTGCACAATGGGTGTCAAACTCTCTACTTCCCAAATGATAGATTATCTGGGGAAGCTCTTCAGAAAGTAGCTGCATGGTTAATATATAAATACACATAGATGCAAGTGCCAGTTGCTCAGCTGTGTCTCACTCTTTGAGATCCCATAGACTGTACCCCGCCAGGCTCCTCTGTCCATGGGATTCTCCAAGCAAGAATACTGGAGTGGGTTGCCATTTCCTCCTCCAGGGAATCTTCCTGACCTAGGGATCAAACCTGAGTCTCCTGCATCGCAGGCAGATTCTTTACTGTCTGAGCCACCAGGGAAGCCCATACACACACACACACACACACACACACACACACACACACTTACATGTGTATTACAATTAGGAGTATCTGAAGTTAGATTGCTTTGAATCTCCGCTACCAATCATCATGAATCCTTGCAGTTTAGTTGCTAAGTCATGTCGGACTCTTTTCGGCACTATGGACTGAAGCCCGCCAGGCTCCTCCGTCCTTGGGATTTCCCAGGCAAGAATTCTAGATTGGCCTGTCATTTCCTTCTCCAGGGGATCTTTCCAACCCAGGGATTGAACCCACATCTCCTGCATGGGCAGGCGGATTCTTTACCACTAAGCAACCAGGGAAACTCATTACAAGTCTTATCCACGGACAACTTAGATCCCTCCCTAGTTGTCAGTCTTTTTACCCGTAAAATGAGAAAAAGAATCAAAACTATCTCATGGGCTTCTGGTGAAGATTAAATAATATTACTGCATGCAAGTGTAACATCCTTTGCACTATGCTTTGCTCATAGTAAATGCTCAATAAATGTTAAATAATAATAATAACAATAAAGAAATCATAGCTACAGCATGTATTTAGCTGTGTTTAATTACAAGACTGCAGTAGCTGTTCTGATGAAGTGGAGCATGATAACTTGGGTAAGGAATAAAATAAATATGCAAACGACAGAACTTTAACCTAATAACGTGACCACTCCCAAAGTTTAGCATATTACTGGAAATCGCTAATGGAGCACTGCCCATTATTCATGATCCAAGCGGTGAGGAATCATGCATAATGGAACAGAGTCCCTGCTAACAGCAGAGTCACGCACGATAATTTAAACTTGTTTGTATGGAAATAAAGGACGAATCTTTGAAGTGAGCCTTAATGAGATTCTGCTTGATCTGCAGTGTATCCTGGGAGAAGAAGTTCAGTTTTTCCTCCAGCATCCGGCTCTTGTTGGTGGCGTGTAGGAAAGAAAGGGCGG
>SJYT01048987.1:314159-330773 GCA_006410635.1 Cephalophus harveyi
GGGGGCGCTGTGCCGGGGGCTCACAGAGCGGGAGGAGACGGGGAGAGAGCCCCGGTTCTCGTCCAAGGTGGCTTCTGAATCAGAGACGCTCAGAAGGGCGTGGTGGACTGGAGTCTCAGCCGTCATTCACCCTGGGAAGGAGCGCGTTACAGGCCCCGGGAGATCAAAATGAGCCCGCGGGCCCTGGTGGGAGATGCTGGCGTGTTAACGTGGCCCGTGGCCCTTGGCAACGCCGCCCCTGCGCTGGAGGAGACGGGCAATCAGTGGGCACCGCCCAGTGGCTGCTGAGCGGGGCGCTTGCGGTGTCTGAGGAGGTCCAGTGTTTGGTCAACGGGGCCTGAGCGTCCGAGGCTCCGAGGAAGTGTGCCTGTGTTTGCTGACTGTCAGCTGAAGAGTTCCTGAAATGGGTGATTTAGGAAAAGCAAGACTCGAGCAGTGGGTGGGGCCTGCCTTCCTGGGTGGTGGGGACCCTGGAGGGCCGCGGGCAGGCCGGCCGCACCCTGGACAGCGCCCGGCACACGGCAGCTGTGCCTCTTCCCATTGAGGTAGAACCTGGTCGTGTCTGCAGCCCTTCAGGCCGCACCTCCTGCGGCCAAGCCTCTGAGACCAGGTGAGCTTGTGGAATTCCTTCTGTGGCCTCCACACAGTCACAGCGTAACTGGAAGTCTCTGCACCACAGTCCTCTCTTGAGATCTCAACCGATCCTCACTCCAGCCACATAAGCAAAAAGGTATTTTTTAGTCCCGTTTTGCAGATGAGAAAACTGAGGCCCCTGAGTTTCTCATCCAAGATCACAAAGCTAGGAAGCAATGGGAACTGGGATGTTGGGGCGGGGGGTTGTTTTATTATTGGAATATAGTTGCTTTACAACGGTGTGCTGATTTCCGCTGTACGACAAAAGGGACCACCTGTACTTGTACGTATCTCCCTTCCCTCGGGAGACTCCCACCCCACCCCTCTCCGTCATCTCAGAGCTCCGAGCTGGGCCCGTGCGCTACAGACCCTTCTCGGCAGCTGGCCGTCTGACGCCCAACAGTGTGTGTGCTGACGCTCCTCCCTCCATCCATCCCCCCTCCCTGCCGCCGCTGTGTCCACAAGTCCGACCCGTACACCTGCATCTCCACTCCCTCCCTGCAATGGGCTCATCAGGACCATTTCTCTAGATTCCATATATATGTGTGTGTGTTAAATACACAATATTTGTTTTTCTCTTCCTGACTTCACTCTGTATAACAGGCTCTAGGTTCATCCACCTCCCTAGAACTGACTCAAATTCACTTTCTATGAATGAATCGTATTCCACTGTATATATGCACCATGTCTTTATTCTTGAAACTCTTATCCCATTTCGCCAATGAAGCTCCTGAGCTACCTATGAACTGAGTCATCAGACCAGAAGCAGGTGTCTGGCGACCTCGCGCCAGGACACAGCCCTGAGTCACTCGCAGGACGTGTGCACATTCCTTCCGCGTGCCTGATGCTGCGCTCACCTTGGGAATCCAGCAGGGAGCAAGACCCGTCCGGTGTCCACCCTTGGGGAGCCGACATTCTAGAGGAGCGTGTGTGTGTGCTAAGTCACTTCGGTCGTGTCTGACTCTCTGCTACCCTGCGGACTGTAGCCCGCCAGGCTCCTCTGTCCATGGGATTCTCCAGGCAAGAACACTGGAGTGGGTTACCGTGCCCTCCTCCAGGGATCTTCCCAACCCAGGGACTGAACTCACGTCTCTTATGTCTCCTGCATCGGCAGGCGGGTTCTTCACCACTGGTGCCACCTAGGAAGCCCCTCCTCTGGGTAGAGACTGGCAATGAATAAATAAACATCTGCCACAATATAGGAAGAAAATCAGGCAGAAGAAGGAACTAGAAGGCCAAAGATAGGGGGGTTTGGTGGCCGTTTTAAATGGGACCACTAATGAAGGCTGCCAGAGGATCCCTGAACTGGTATTTGAGCTGAGACCTGATAAAACAGGGAAATGAGAGGAATTCGTTTCAGAGAGTGGGATTGTCCCGTGCAAAGGCCCTGGGGCAGGAATATGTTAGGGTCATTAAGGCATGGAGAAAACCCTTCCGTCCTGAGTGCATGAGAGCAAGTGGGTGAGTTAGAAGGGCGACTCGCGCACAGGCACATCCGGCTGAACAGAGCGCGCGCCCTGCTCCTCTGCCCACCACGCTGTCCCCCGCTCCAACGCCGCGCATGTTCACACGATTCCCAAATGCACAGGCTCTGGGACCCATTCTCTCTCTCTCTCGGATATTTTTGTTTATGCTTTGCTGCTGCTGCTGCTGCTAAGTCGCTTCAGTCGTGTCCGACTCTGTGCGACCCCATAGATGGCAGCCCACCGGGCTCCCCCATCCCTGGGATTCTCCAGGCAAGAATACTGGAGTGGGTTGCCATTTCCTTCTCCAATGCATGAAAGCGAAAAGTGAAAGTGAAGTCGCTCAGTCGTGTCCGACTCCTAGCGACCCCATGGACTGCAGCCTACTAGGCTCCTCCATCCATGGGATTTTTCAGGCAAGAGTACTGGGGTGGGGTGCCATTGCCTTCCCCGTGTTTATGCTTTACCCATCACTTTTTTTTTTAAGCTATCCTGGGTCTTGGTTGCGGCACACAAGCTTCTCCAGTTGCCGTGTGTGGGCTTCACTGTGGCGTGTGGGATCCCAGCTCCCCAGCCGGGGGTCAAACACGGGCCCCCTGCATTGGAGGCACAGAGTTACAAGGCAAGAAAGTTCCCCTGGAATCCATTCTCTTTTTAAATGTCCCACCAAGAGATGAGGAGCAGGGAGGACCCCTCGGAGAAGCACCTATGAGGCACCTTTGCACGCTCACTGAGGTCTGCACTGACAGACGCCGCTCTGGGTGTGCAGGGGGTGAGAGTGCCACATAAAATCGGCACCCGGGTGCCTGAGCGCGCCGCCACTTCCATCTCAGGGCTGCAGAGTTAAAGGACCCCCCTCCCGGGAGAAGAGACTGGCAAACCATTCCAGTGTTCTTGGGGCTTCCCTGGCGGCTCAGGTGGTCAAGAATCTGCCTGCAATGCGGGAGACCCAGGTTCCGTCTCTGGGTTGGGAAGATCCCCTGGAGAAGGAAATGGCAACCCGCTCCAGTGTGCTTGCCTGGAGCATCCCAGGGACGGGGGAGCCTGGTGGGCTGCCGTCCATGGGGCCGCACAGAGTCAGACACGACTGAAGCGACTCAGCAGCAGCAGCAGAGGGACCAACGCTTTCACTTTCAGGGCTGCTTTTCAATGCTGTGTTAGTCTCTGCTGTTCAGCAAAGTATATCTGCAATCCGCGTGCTTATAGCCCCTCTTCTCAGGGTTTCCTTCCCGGGCGGGCCACCGTAGAGCCCTGAGCCGGGCTCCCTGAACAGCAGGCTCTCCTAGCCGTCTGTTTTATGCAGAGTAGGGGCCGTCTGTCAGTCCCGGCCTCCCAGCTGAGCCCACCCTGCCTTCTCCTCCTTGGCATCTATATGCTTGCTCTCCACGTCTGTGTCTCCATCTCTGCCTTGTAAGTAGGATCGTCTATACCAATTTGGGGGCTTCCCTGGTGGCTGGGCGATAAAGAATCTGCCTGCAATGCAGGAGACACAGGTTTGATCCCTGGACTGAGAAGATCCCCTGGAGAAGGAAATGGCACCCCACTCCAGTATTTTTGCCTGGGAAATCCCATGGACAGAGGAGCCTGGTGGGCTGCAGTCCATGGGGTCGCAAAAGAGTCAGTCATGACTTAGCAACTAAACCACCGCCACCACGGTACCAATTTTTAAAAGATGCGTTGGTACTTTTCTACTGAAGCAGACCAGTAGCAAGTTGCTACAGGAGAGTCTCATTCAGGCTTGAGTCCAGGATTTCCAGCCGAAGGTCTGAGACTCTGAGGCTCCTTGTGCACTCTGCCCCTTCTTAGAACAGTCACCCTGGTCTACGTCCGCTATTTCCTTCTGCTGAGTGGATGCATTCTTTTCACATTTGCTTACTAACTACAGCCATGAGCCAAAAAATTATAATTAAATAAAATAAACAGGTCACGGGATGAATCTTGGAGGAAAACGTTGTCTTTTAATACTCACAGTCTTTATTCATTTCATCTCATCTTTATGCTAAGATGCTGAGCGAACCAGATTTTTAGAACAAGACTTGCTCTTTGAGCTCAGGAAAAAAAGAAAAAATACATTCCCCCATTTAATCTGGCCCTGACTCTGTGTCTTCTCAATGACAAATTTAAGCTAACTACCTCAGTATCATGGGGATAGCCTTTTTCTTCTTTCCTTTTTTAAAGAGCGGTACTGGAATTTCATCATATTGAATGCAAATAGGAAAAAGTACATGGCAGAATAAAACTTAAAATGCTTTTATGGAATTTTCGTTATAAGGCTGTCTGTAATGGAGCTGACCTCATATTCACCTAAGATTTCTCTGGCTCCGAGTTCAGATTTCATGCCAATTAACATGTAAATGACATATATCATTTAAAGAGCCCATCATAACTTTTATCACATCATGTTACATCTATTTCCTTGTAATTAAATCAGAATTACAGGGTGTAATTACTTTTCTTTTCCTGAACACCCATTCCTTTTCAGACATTTAAATGCAAGTACAAGTACTAAAGACACTTGGCAGTAACAACCTCGTGAAAATATTATCAATTAATGAAAGTGTTGGGTTTCTCCTTCCATCCGATTTCTTTTTGACAAATTCCTTTCTCCCCCTGTGCTTTGGATGACATGGAATGATTGGTCGCATCCAGTCAAATGCTTCATAAGTTTTTTAAATCCTCAGGGCTCTAGTTTCCATTAATATGCAACGTTCTCACACGTAAATATAATTACATACAATTATTAGCGGAAAAGGATCAGATAAGGTTTATTAAGGAAATATCCTATAATTACCCAAGTCCAAGACTTCCCTTTACATTTTAATTCAACCTATGGTTGGAATCTGCAATCACTTCACCTGCAAAACAACTATGGACTTTGATTTCACTTTAGGAAGCTGAGAATTCAGGGCAGGACTGGAAAAGGGATACACTTTTGTTTAAAAGACCTAACCAGGATATTTCTAGAGAGACAAAAGACAATGGCCCAGATCTGGCCACTTCTGGTCTTTCAAACCCTTCCAAACATCAAACTGAAAATTTAAACTTACATCATACTCACGTTGTCGTACAGCAAAAACTCACACAACATTGTAAAGCGATTCTCCTCCAATTTAATAAATAAATTTTTTAAAATGACATCATACTTAATTTTTAGGTCTCGTAACTTCAAAGGATAGCTAAGAAACACACATAATTTACAGGCATGTAGTCTTCTATGAGGATCTGTAAGAATCACGTGGGCGGAGCTTCCAGGGACTAACGTATACGATTTGAGGAAGTGGGCACTTAAAGACGAGTGGAAAATGACTCCTTTGTGGTCAGGGTGTTCTGCATGCACAGACCCGCCATTCATTTGACAAGCACTTAGTGAGCATCTATGGTGTGCTACGTCCTATTGTAGGCATCATCAATGAATAAGATGGCCAAGGTCACTGCTACCCAGGTGCCAACATCCTCGGGAAGGAGAACAGAGCATCAACTAGGAAACGACACAATGATAATAGAACCACAGCTCGTGATGGGAGCCGGGAGCGAAAGATAACAGAACACGGGCGTGTGATAAAAAAGTGACGGTCGCTGGGGTGGATCACTTTATTTCTCAATATCTACTTACTTATTATTTGGGGTTCCCTGGTGGCTCAGACAGGAAAGAGTCTGCCTGCAATGCAGGAGACCCAGCTTTGACCCCTGGCTTCGGAAGATCCCCTGGAGAAGGGGATGGCACCCCTCTCCAGTATCCTTGCCGAGACAGTCCGGGGGGTCACGGGGAGTTGGATGAGGCTGGGTGAGGATGCGCGCCGTGCAAAGACTCAGCCCCGGATTTGGGAGGTGGACCAACAGGAGCTACCCCACAGGCTGGGAGGCGTGTGGGGTCCCCTGCAGCTCCTGCCCACTTGCTGAACACCTGTATTCTCTCTGCCACGTGCCAGACATTGTTCCAAGCCCCAGAGGTGCCGAAGGGAACAACAGACACCATCCCTACTCTCTCTCTCACGGACCTTAAATAAGGGAGAAAGAAGCATCCCACACAAGAGCAGATCGCCATGTGATTCCGTGTCGGTGATGAGGGGTGTCCTGAAGACTAAGACAGGGCGTGGGGGTTGGGACGATAAGAATGAAGGGAAGGGCGGTCACTTAAGACCAGAGGCCCGGGGAAGGCCCGGGGAAGGCCCGGGGAGGGAGGGCCTCTGCTCAGGGCTGAACGAGGCGCCATCCAGATGGGAACCAGAGGCCAGCCTGTGCTTCCCTAACACCAGCCCGCCGCTGCTGCTCCCACTGATGCCAGCCCCCAGCGGAACACAGCCCCACTCCACCTCCCCCACCACAGTGCCAATGGAGGAACAAGAGAAGGAGGGGCTTTCACAGGGGAGCGCGGAAGCCGGGTGACCTCGCCCCGCACCAGCAGCAGGTCGTGGTTTATCAACGTGCGATAAAGCCTCTCATGCATTTCTCTGAAACCTCAGAGGTTTCTTCCCTCCGGTCTCTGCAGGGGGCCTACAGCTTTCTTCTTGATTCCTTTTGTTCCCACCAATGCCCAGTCCTGATTTCTTTCTACTAAACGAAGCAATTCAGCTCAGCCCCAATTTCTGCCACAAACACACCCGCACGCTCAGCAAAAGAGGGCTTTCTTTGGAAAGGCGAGGGCTGACCATTGCTGCCCACCAGAGACCTCATGTTCTGCACTCCTATCCCAGGTGGCTCAACGCACTATTTCTCCCTAGAACACTTGGTGAGGGAAATTGTGAACGCAGCTGTCCCCTTGCAACTGGGTTGTGGAACACACAGCCCTGCTGGCTCCATTCACACTCAGCCCAGGACGTGAAATTCCTGTCCGTGGCGTTTCTTCCCATCTGTGGCTCCCTGTGTTTACCCTTTCTTGACGTATAATCAGGCCAAGATGAGAAAGCAGCTGAATCCTTGCCTTGCATCTACGGACTTTGGTTCAGGCAGAGGTTGGTGAACTATGGAGATCCAAGAAGTCGTGCTGGAACACAACCACACCGACTTCTCAGAAGGTCGCCCCTGGTGATTTGGGCTGAAATGCAGAGCATCACTCCCCAGCATGAAAGCAGCCACATGCGTGAGACCTGTCACGGCTGTGTTCCAATGCCACTTCATTTCTAGACACTGAGATTTGAGTCTCATTGATTCTCGCACGTCACAACATATTGCTACAATTTTTATTTTTTTTTTACCAATGGTATGTGTGTGTGTGTGAATGTTCAGCCGTGTCCGACTCTTTGCAACCCCATAAACTGTAGCCCACCAGGCTCCTCTGTCCATGGGATTTCCCAGGCAAGAATACTGGACTGGAGTGTCATTTCCTACTCCATGGGAATCTTCCCAACCCAGGGATCAAACCTGCATCTCTTGTGTCTCCTGCTTTGACAGGTGGATTCTTTACCAACTGTGCCACCTGGGAAGCCAGTTTAAAAGGTGAAAACCGTTCTCAACTTTCAGGTCTCACAGAACCAAGCAGCATCATGGATTTGGCCCAGGGGCCCTGGGATGCTGCCCTGATGTTTGGTGAGGAACATCAGGCTCTCTGGGTTCTTGCCTCTGTCTCGGGAAGGCAAGGAGTCAGCACCCTCCAGGGGTAGGTGGCAGCCTGGCCCCGCCCCTGCCCCCGGGCCGCCAGGGCCTGGAGTAGCTCCTTCCACCGAACCCAGTCCCCGACCGTCCCGGGGCTGGAGCAGGAGCCTCCGGGACGGGGCTGCTCGCTCACCCGGGATCTCCAGCACTGAGCCCCACAGCCAGCGCCCAGCAGACACTAAACCACATGAGTGGAGGGAAGAAACCAAGGAACGTTCGAAAGACAGAGCAGCTTTGTGTGGTTCTCAAGCCCGTCTCCAGTATCACTCATGCTTATGATAAGATAAAGCCATTACTTACTAGCAAAATGAATAATTAACCATTTCTCAAAGCCTAGCGGAACGGACAACAAGGAAGATTGCTGTGAGTGATATATCTAAATGACTTCTTGAAACACAGCCCAGAGCCCCCACTCTGCGATATTTCCATCGATCGCCAAAGGAGTTGAGGCCACTTCCCGCGAGTTTGGGGAGGAGGAGGAGGGCCCAACTGCTCGGCTCCAGTTCTGTCTTCAGCATTTTGCAATTAAGACCTGGCCTTGCCCAGAGCCCGCTCTGTCATTACCTTTAATATCGAGACAGCATGCTCTGATCCAGATGGAATCTGGCCGCCTGGTACAACCCAAAGGTAAACCGCTTCCGATCACATCTCTCACTGCGCACCTTCCGGGCCAGCTGATGTCTGTTTCAGCCGAGCGGCGGGCTGTTCTCAAGACAGTGTGACGGAAAGCTGATGTTCCATGAACTTTTCTGCTGGTGCCTCTTTTTCAGCTGACAGCTTCACCCTGCACCCTCGGCCTGCCTGCTCATCTCAGAGATGGGGCCCCGGTTCCCCCTCTTCCGATTAGCTTGGGCAATGACTGGGATAATTTAGGCCTTGCCCCGTGTGATCATTTGTACAGTTACGACACATGAAACACTTTAATATGAGCAGTCGCTGCGTGTTTGCTGTATCATGTTGCGAGAGCTGAATGGATGCCAAATGCTATCATACAAGGGGGGAGATGAACTCTAGAATGATGACGCTAATAAGGAAATTACAAAAGGCCCAACAAATGGCATTTGTGTTAAATCAATAATGCTCTGTTTGTTTTTTTTTTAATTCTAATCTTTCTTCAAAAAAAAATTATCTTTCTAAACAGTTGGCGATTCCTATTCTTGTTCGTCTTCCTGAACATAATTAAAAACATGTTGTGGCGTCTACTTAAGACATCAACTTTCCCGAGTCTGTCTTGTCCACTGCGTTTTAAACAAAGACACTTGTTTTGGCATTTTGCCCTTAATTAATCATTGGAGGCTTTATTGCTGCACCAAAAAAAAAAAAAGTGTCTCTGTTTAATGATTCATCACAAGTCCAGTTTCTGCAGAACTTAATCAAATACAGAACCAACTTTCTAATCAGCTTAAATACTGGGGAAAAAATAACAATGCAGGCCTTGTTTTTATGGTGGTATTAAATATTCGATTTGAAATGTTGGCACATGACACCTTGTCTCTATAGCGTGTGCATGCTAAGTTGCTTCGTGTGCCTGTGTGCTAAGTCACCTCGGTCAGGTCTGACTCTGTGACCCCATGGGCTGTAGCCCACCAGGCTCCTCTGCCCAAGGGATTCTCTAGCAAGAATACTGGAGTGGGTTGCCATGCCGTCCTCCAGGGAACTCCTCAGCCCAGGACCTGAACCTGCGCCTCCCGCCTCGCATCGCCAGGCGGGCTCTTCACCACTAGAGCCGCCTGGGAAGCCCTGGTAATCGACGTTGTTTGGGAATTCTTTCACGGGGAAGATGGAATTCTTTCAGAGGATGGAAGCCCTCTATTTATTGAGAAAAAAGAACCTTTGAGAGCTCAGCGAATGTCATTTAGCACCGGGTCTTGCTGAGGAAGAGCTGAAGCCTTGAGAGACCCGTTTGAAAAGAGCCTGAAGAACGCCTGTCTTCACGGGCGAATCTGAAGGTTCAGAGAATCAGCCCGTACATCGCTGGTCAAGGCTGACTCCAAAAAGCGCTGCACCCGCCCTTGCTAACTCTGAGCAGGCCACGGATCCTTCCTCAGTTTCGCTCTGCCTTGAAATCCTAGAATGCTTGTCCATCAAACTGCCATTCTCTAGGCATATCCCTGAACAGAATCCACACAGAAGTCCCTGAGGCAAGACAAAGCAAAGTAGGGCGTCCCTGGTGGTCCAGTGGTTGAGTCTGCTTTACAATGCAGGGGTCACTGGTTCGATCCCTAGTCCGGGAAGACGCCACGGAGCAATTCTGCCCTGCACCATGGGTACTGAGCACTCTAGGGCTCAGGTGTCACAACTGCTGGGGCCCACGCGCCTGGAGCTGTGCTCTGAAACGAGAGAGGCAAGCAGCAAGAAGCCCGCACGGCGACCAGAGAGGAGCCCACTCACCGCAGCCAGAGGGTAGCCCCGCCTCTCCTCAACCAGAGTGCGCCGCGTGCAGCCAGGGAGACCCAGTGCAGCCAGCGAATAAATAATAAATAAAATATTAAAAAAAAGGAAAGAAAAGGCAAAGCAAACGGAGCCATCTCTCTAAATCCCACCAAATCAGATCTAGGATTTTAAAGACAGTCTCAACAGGAAAGCAAAGTACCTGGAGAAGAAGCGTCTCAATTCTAATCAGCTTAAATACTGGGGAAAAAATAACAATGCAGGCCTTGTTTTTATGGTGGTATTAAATATTCGATTTGAAATGTTGGCACATGACACCTTGTCTCTATAGCGTGTGCATGCTAAGTTGCTTCGTGTGCCTGTGTGCTAAGTCACCTCGGTCAGGTCTGACTCTGTGACCCCATGGGCTGTAGCCCACCAGGCTCCTCTGCCCAAGGGATTCTCTAGCAAGAATACTGGAGTGGGTTGCCATGCCGTCCTCCAGGGAACTCCTCAGCCCAGGACCTGAACCTGCGCCTCCCGCCTCGCATCGCCAGGCGGGCTCTTCACCACTAGAGCCGCCTGGGAAGCCCTGGTAATCGACGTTGTTTGGGAATTCTTTCACGGGGAAGATGGAATTCTTTCAGAGGATGGAAGCCCTCTATTTATTGAGAAAAAAGAACCTTTGAGAGCTCAGCGAATGTCATTTAGCACCGGGTCTTGCTGAGGAAGAGCTGAAGCCTTGAGAGACCCGTTTGAAAAGAGCCTGAAGAACGCCTGTCTTCACGGGCGAATCTGAAGGTTCAGAGAATCAGCCCGTACATCGCTGGTCAAGGCTGACTCCAAAAAGCGCTGCACCCGCCCTTGCTAACTCTGAGCAGGCCACGGATCCTTCCTCAGTTTCGCTCTGCCTTGAAATCCTAGAATGCTTGTCCATCAAACTGCCATTCTCTAGGCATATCCCTGAACAGAATCCACACAGAAGTCCCTGAGGCAAGACAAAGCAAAGTAGGGCGTCCCTGGTGGTCCAGTGGTTGAGTCTGCTTTACAATGCAGGGGTCACTGGTTCGATCCCTAGTCCGGGAAGACGCCACGGAGCAATTCTGCCCTGCACCATGGGTACTGAGCACTCTAGGGCTCAGGTGTCACAACTGCTGGGGCCCACGCGCCTGGAGCTGTGCTCTGAAACGAGAGAGGCAAGCAGCAAGAAGCCCGCACGGCGACCAGAGAGGAGCCCACTCACCGCAGCCAGAGGGTAGCCCCGCCTCTCCTCAACCAGAGTGCGCCGCGTGCAGCCAGGGAGACCCAGTGCAGCCAGCGAATAAATAATAAATAAAATATTAAAAAAAAGGAAAGAAAAGGCAAAGCAAACGGAGCCATCTCTCTAAATCCCACCAAATCAGATCTAGGATTTTAAAGACAGTCTCAACAGGAAAGCAAAGTACCTGGAGAAGAAGCGTCTCATTTGAATTCAATCAGCTTAACAAAATCTAACCCTTTCTGGGCTTGCAATTTGTGACCTCCTGAAGCAGTTTTGAGCTGCTGAGCTTTTGTTATTCTAGTAGTAACAACATTCCATTGTTAATCACTGTAGTAGTAGCAGTAGTGATATGTCTGCTGTATTTGTGAGAATGTATGTGATATGTTGATCACTGGTACAGTTTTGAAACCACATTAATATGAGCTGTAATTCAATGTGCCTCAACTCAGCTGGTATGTCAAGTATTATTGCAACTGTCCTTTATGAAGCCCTCACATTTACACCAGGCATAGACACACACTTGAACGCTGTGTGTCACGAACCTAGCACCAGCACTCTGAAGTCGTGTGTCTCTAGGTGCCAGGCAGGTGGGGAGCATGGCAAACTGCTGGGCACTAGCTCAGTCCAAAGTGGGTAGGAGCTAGGCATTTCCATGTAGAAATTTGAACCCAGAGTTGCCAGTTGCCAGACCTATTTTTTTTTTTTCCAATTTAAAAATATATATATATTTATTTATTTGACTGCTCCAGGTCTTAGCTGTACCACGCAGGATGTTCAGTCTGAGTTGCAGCATACTGGGTCTAGTTCTCTGACCAGGGATCGAACCCAGGCACCCTGCATTGGAATGCAGAGTCTTAGCCACTGAACTACCAGGGAAGTCCCTCAATGTTTTTCAGAAGAAGCTATTATGTGAAAGTGTTGGCGTTCACTCTAGATTTTTCAAATGCCCAGGTAGCTCAGCTGGTAAAGAATAACCCCTAAAACAAATTATCTTTAGGCCAAACGTAGCTCTCCAGCCAACAGTTTAAGGCCTCTGCTATCAAGCAACTCTTGAGATAAAGGATATTTCTCTTCCCCTAAACTAAAAGTAAAATCATGTTTTACTTTGTCTCCACTAATAAAAGCCAGTACATTCCGTATTAATTGCACAAGTAGGTTTGGCCACCTAGAGGCAGGGGGAGGGATTCGATGACCTTAGGGATCTTCACTCGCCTCGGTTCTGTTCAGCCAGGTGACCCACTGGCCCTGTGCACCCAGGCACATGGAGGCCCTCAGCCTTCCCCTCTCCACAGCACTCCTCGCCTCCCCTATCAGCTGATTAAGGTGGCTCCATGGTCATAAGAGGCCCCGGTGTCCTGCGGGTGCTAAGCACTGTCTGAATAGTTCTGAGGGGGCTGGTATGGTTGCTCAGCAGCCAGCAAATGTGACTTCTCCACTGGGGTAGTGCAGGAGAGGCTTGTGTGATGAGCCTGTTCATCACCAGAGAATGATGAAATCTAGACAGTGGAGTCACTCATGAACCCAGGGGGTTTCTGTTCTGTCCAAAGGAGATACACACTCGTTGAGAGGGCGGAAGTCCACTCCATTTATCCCCCGCCAGAATGAGGAAACTGATACTCCAAAAATGGGCCAGTGTACTCTTGATGGGAGCAGAAATGGCTTTGCTTTCTTAAGGAGGAATTCAGCGAGAGCTGACAAAAGTTTAGGCCTTTATTCTCTTCAACCTGCGAGCTTATGGCTGGAAATTTATCTTTTACATCTACTTGTTGCTGTTCAGTCGCTCAGGCGTCCATCTCTCTGCGACCCCATGGACTGCACACGCCAGGCTCCCTGTCCTTCACGGTCCCCTGCAGTTTGCGCAAATTCAGGTCCATTGCGCCAGCGATGCCATCCAACCATCTCATCCTCCGTCGTCCCCTTCCCCTCCTGCCCTCAATCTTTGCCAGCATCAGGGTCTTTTCTAATGAGTCAGCTCTTCACATAAGGTGACCAAAGTATCGGAGCTTCAGTTTCAGCATCAGTCCTTCCAGTGAATATTCAGAGTTGATTTCCTTTACGGCTGACTGGTTTGGTCTCCTTGCAATCCAAGGGACTCAGGTCTTCTCCAGCACTGCCGTTCAAAAGCATCCGTTTTTCAGTGCTCAGCCTTCTTTCTGGTCCCACTCTCACATCTGTACATGACTACTGGAAACACCATTGTTGTGACTACCCAGACCTTTGTCAGCAAAGTCATGTCTCTGCTTTTGAATATGCTGTCTAGGTTTGTCATAGCTTTTCTTTCAAGGAACAAGAGTTCTAATTTCATGGCTGGGCATGTATTAATACAGGAAGGTGTGTTCATAATGCTGTGGCCTCCACATGGAGGGTAGTGGTTCAAACCATAGACTCTGGTGCCAGACCCCCTAGCTTGAATCTTAGCTCTACTGGGTACAAGCTGTGTCATCTTAGGCAAGCTGCTTTACTTCCCTGTGCCTCAGTCTCCTCTGCTGAAAAATGGGACTATTAATATATCTGTTGCATATGGTAACTAGGAGAGTAAATGAATTAATACAGCCCTATTTAAATGTGAGATATTTTCACCCATTGAAATTGCACAAGCATTTTTCAGTTTTCCACACCAGAAAATTCAATAAAGTCCTTCAAAACAATGAAACAAATCTCTACATGTTGGTAGAAAATCTTAAGATTTATTATTTAACGGAAATACCAAGTGGCTACAGCATTCACCTTTGTGTTAAAAATAACATATAAATCATATTCAACAAAGAACCTGCTATTAGCCACTGGGGTAATCCTGATTTTTCCTTTTATATAAAATTTTTATTTAAAATCTTAAGTAAGATTTAATGTGTGAGTAAACACACACTATCGTAAACACAAATACTATGCTTATCCTGTTGCTTAGTCACTAAGTCATGTCTGACTTTTTTGCAGTTCCATGGGCTGTAGAACCAGGCTCCTCTGTCCGTGGGATTCTCCAGGCAAGGACACTGGAGTGGGTTGCCATTCCCTTCTCCAATGCATGAAAGTGAAAAGTGAAAGTGAAGTCGATCAATCGTGTCCGATTCTTGGCCACCCCATGGACTGCAGCCCACCAGGCTCCTCCGTCCATGGGACTTTCTAGGCAAGAGTATTGGAGTGGGGTTCCATTTCCTTCTCCAGGAGATCTTCTCGACCCAGGGATCGAACCCCCGTCTCCTGCATTGGCAGATTGTTTACCACAGAGAAACCAGGGAAACCTGTGTTTATTTGTGGAGAGTTTTCCTGCACTGGCCGGAAAGAAGCACTAGGGTTGGATGGAGCACTTTTAATGTTTGAATGGTTTGAAATTTTTGCCAAGTTCTTGTGCTTTTTTTTTTAATCCAAGAAGAATCTTACTTGAAAGGAAAAGCCAGGACTAAGCTCAGTGTCTGCTGGCCGTGGACTGTGCCCCAGGGCTCGGGAACCCGTGTTCCGGGGCGGACCCTTCTGCCCTACCTACTGAGGACGCGGCCGCCCGGCTCGCGGTGGGCGGGCCTGCGGGAAGCCCTGACCCCGCCCCTTCCGGCTGCTGAGCTGATGCGAGAAGGGTCTGGTCTCTGTGCCCCGCTCCTGCGTGCCCCGCTCCTGCCTGCCCCGTGAGCGCGCACAGCTCCCCCGGGATCTGAGAGCGCTGACTGAGCAGAGGTGGCAGGGGCGGGGGCAGGGCCTAGTCTATAGAAGCGGGGTTATTACTGCATAGGGTGGCTGATTTCCAACTACCAGCCTCACGACGGTGGCGCGAGTCAAGACGTTCACTATTGTCATTTATGCAAATTAAGGAGACAACACCTAGGGAAGAAAATATCTTGCCTGTCGCTCTTCTTGTTTTTCTTCTGTCTTTAACATACCCCATTACCAAAAGCCCTTAAGGCTTCTGTTGATCACTCACACAATAAACACGTTAAAATCAGCAAAGCGCCAGGCTGGCTATTGTCTAAGCTTCATCTTCTTAGTCCAGTGCTCAGCTTGAGAAATGCCTGTGGGGAGGAACTAAAATATGCAGTGATAAATTGTCGATGTTGATTCTAGAGATGCAAGCGCTACAGTTCAGACAGGTGTGCCCTCCACCCTGGCCCAGGACCCCACGGCCCCCTTCCACAGTTCCGGCCCCTTCTGATCCCCACCCACACCCTCCCCCACGTACCCCACACATGCACAACTTTCTCCACACATGCCTCCTGGATAATGTCATCTTTATTACCCTAAAACTATTTTTCAGATAATCTACCTATCTCTAGCTGCTTCTACAGTTCCCCCCAAATCCATAAAACGTCTTAACTCCATAATGCAAACAATAAGCAAAGAGAAAGCATGTCACAGGAAAATAACATGATACATATGCATGTGTGTACATATTACATATGTGTGTATATATTCCATATGTGGACATGCATGCGCTCATATGCTCAGTTGCTCAGTCGTGTCCGACCCTTTGTGACCTCGTGGACTGTAGCCTGCCAGGCTTCTCTCTCCGTGGGATTTTTCAGGCAAGAATACTGAAGTGGCTGCCATTTCCGCCTCCAGGGGATCTTCCTGACCCAGGGATCAAACCCGCGTCTCCTGTGTCTCCTGTACTGTAGTCAGTTTCTTTACCACTGCGCCACCTGGAAAGCCCTGTGTGTACACACACACACACACACACACTCAGGCATCACTGCATTCAGTTCAGTTCAGTTCAGTTCAGTTCAGTCACTTAGTCGTGTCCGACTCTTTGCAACCCCATGAATCGCAGCACGCCAGGCCTCCCTGTTCATCACCATCTCCCGGAGTTCACTCAGGCTCACGTCCATCAAGTCCGTGATACCATCCAGCCATCTCATCCTTGGTCGTCCTCTTCTCCTCCTGCCCCCAATCCCTCCCAGCATCAGAGTCTTTTCCAATGAGTCAACTCTTCTCATGAGGTGGCCAAAGTACTGGAGTTTCAGCTTTAGCATCATTCCTTCCAAAGAAATCCCAGGGTTGATCTCCTTCAGAATGGACTGGTTGGATCTTCTTGCAGGCCAAGGGACTCTCAAGAATCTTCTCCAACACCACAGTTCAAAAGCATCAATTCTTCGGCACTCAGCCTTCTTCACAGTCCAACTCTCACATCCATACATAACCACAGGAAAAACCATAGCCTTGACTAGACGGACCTTAGTCAGCAAAGTAATGTCTCTGCTTTTGAAAATGCTATCTAGGTTGGACATAACTTTTCTTCCAAGGAGTAAGCGTCTTCTAATTTCATGGCTGCAGTCACCATCTGCAGTGATTTTGGAGCCCAAAAAAATAAAG